>CAJUYH010000649.1:0-60603 GCA_910591685.1 Galerucella tenella
AACACCTTGAGAAAATGTTTTTAATTTAGTTTAAAGAGATTTGAACACTTGGCAATAATAAGTTTTTCCACCGCAACGTCGCCACTACAAATCCAATACCATCTAACCTTAGTTTTTATATAGTGAACTTGTGAACATTACTTAGGATAATGAATAATGAAGTCTTAGAGTAAAAACTGAAAAAATCGAAATTACTTCAAATTAAAAATGGGTAGGGTATGCATAATGTGCATTGTTTGAAATTATTCCAATAGTGGTTGGTAGTGAGAACTCATTTTTTCCAACAATAGGCGCTCTTTCATAAAACAGTACTACTAACTGTATTACTTCCTAGCTCTTGGCTATATCATAACCACCTCCTTCATTACTAACTACTGATTCTAGTTGGGTCCCTGATCTAGGAGGAGCCTTAATTGACGACCACCAATTTCGGCGATGTGTGCCATTTCCTGCTTGGACTATATAAAAACGCGGTTCTTGACCCTTCTTAATAACAGTTCCATACCTTTTGAGACAAAATCATTTTTTTGTGAAACTTCTAAGTCTTCAGCTCTATAATTTTTTTCTTCCTTGTTTTTTGATTTTTTCACTCCATCTGTAAAATGTCTTTTGGTATCTACAGCTTCTGCTAATTTAGTGGGTATGTAGTGAAAGAACAATAAATTTAATCTTTCTAGACATTAACACATCAGAGGGACTGAATTAATACACACTACAAAGGTGTAGAACGATAAGCGAGAAAAGCCAGTTGAGCATCATCCAACGATTTTGCCGCTTTCGCCGCAGCTTCAAATATTGGTTTATGAGAAGTAAGAGCTATTCTTTGTATTTACAAAGCTAAAATTACTCGCGAATTTTTAAAATTGTGGATCCTGGGTCTAACCATATCCGGAATATCATACCTTGCGAATAGCAAGTTCATTTTTCAAATTATTTCTAGTTCTGTGAATTTGGATGGGGGTGAAGTTTCAAAAAATCTAGAATTATGATCAGTGAAGATCGGTTTTATATATTTAAACAGATCTACCCCAATAATTTGCCATGAACGCGATTTGTGTGCGTTTGTGAGATGTCTTCTTACTTTGGATCCTATTCTCAACACAATTTGGACATATCATGATTAGATCTTCTATTTGTGTCGGAAGTTTAATCTACCATATAGATTGTGTAGATCTTTCGCTACATTTTACAATTCCCTGATGGCCAGAGTGAATAAAGCTTGAAATTCGAGACTGTGAAGGTGGACGAATTACAATACGTGAAATTTTCAACAAAAAATTATCCACAATAGAAAAATTAAATCTAAATTTGAAGTAGGTAACTATTTTATCAGTGATATTACTTTTTACTGGCCAACCAGAGTACGTACATGAAGCTCAACTTTGCAGTTAACATTTCCAGTAATTATAAAATATTAAATTTTCTCTTAAAAATTTTAGTTATGGTGAAATGAACAGCAAATCTTTTTTTTTATATATCATACAAAAATATTAAATATAAACATAAATTTTGTTGAATAAGTCAGTATTCTTTAGGAAGTTTATCCATTGTCCATTTTCAAAACTAGGGAATTTTCAATTTGTTCTGGTAATTTTGCTATCGTTCTGGCTTGATGGTACTGTGGACAGCTCTTTAGGATATGGCTAGAGGAAAGTTGTATGTTACAATTACATCTTGGTGGTTCTTCTTTTGTTATGAGGTGTAGATGCGTCAATGCTGTATGACCAATACGGAGGCGATTGATAATGATTTGGTTTTTTCTTCCTCGTGGAAGAGGTAGCTTTGATCTCACTCAAGGTTTGATTTCTTCAAGCTTTGCGTCGTTCCCGTTGATTTTTCGATTATAAAAATATTTAATTATTTCTTGAAATTTTATTTTTGCTGGAATAGTCTAGTAAACCAGAAATCAATAATTGTTATCCACTATACCGCGAAATTTGAGAATTTTACCTTTACATATTTACGAACGGATGGGTTTCCTCTGGTCTTCTGCTGATTGCCTTTCACGCGAGTAAGAAGTAGGAACGGTGCAGTAGTCCGTTTTATCATCATTTTGTTTCTTCGGAATTTGCTAATATAGGTACCTAAAAGTTACTTGGATTACTGGATTTCGTTCAGGTACTTAACTAAAGAGTTTACAGTCATTTCCTAATGAAATTTTGAGGTTCTGAGGTGAATTATTGTTTTGTCTCTGTAGTTTGTACTTAGGGCAGTCAATTGGAAAATGTTTCACTGTTATGTCACATCTGCACAGATCACATTTAGGTGATTTCGTTTTCTCAAACAGGTGCTGATGGGTTAATCTGTTGTGACCTATTCTTAGTCTTGTTAGTAAAACTTTTGAGGGAGTCTTGTAGGTATCATTTTTCACGGTTTCACTCCGGTTTTTATTTCACGTAACTTCACTTTGGATTCTTGCTTCAAACATAATGGCTACTCATTTTAGGTTTCACTTTCAAAATTCCTTAGCTCACAGTTTCCCTCCTAACCTTTTTCTATTGCTATTTATGTTTGATTGTTTCATAAAACAGATATTGGTCAAGAGCGAATCTTTGAGCTGAATTGAAAGGTTGTATCATGTTCCCAATATGGTTCAGTTTTTTTTTTGTTTCATTGTTTTTTTTTTAAATTTATTGGATGTACTGTAGCACAGTTCCGAAGGATGAATAAAGTTCCTTTAAGACAGGAGCTCTTTGGACATATTGGAAACTAATAATGGAGCCCTTGGTTTGATAAATGGTATCTACAGGAACGATATCTATTGTTCTATACCAAAAATCAATTATACCCACCCTAGATAGAGTAAAAAAGCGGACAAAATAGAAGTTGCTTGTAGCAGAACAAGTTTATGGGGAGTTATTTCTTAAATGGGATTTGAATATTATACCATCAATAGAAGGCAAGCATTCATGTAGTCATTTTGTTCACGAATGTGACGTCTTGATTACTTATCAGATACTCAAAAATATGGATGTGGAAGTCGTTCAATTATTAATCTGGACAAGACATGGTATGACACCAGTTTTGAGGATTAATCGAGACAATTTAAAACAAAGGCTCCGTCAAATGAAGGACAGATAATATAGTTATTTATACATCAAGTGTACTGAGTTATGCCTTGAGGGAGACAGTGTCACAAAGCCGAGTGCTTTGAAATTTAAAATTTTTTGAGTAAAAATAGGAATTTTCCATGCCTAATATCTCAGAAGGAGTGCATCTTATGAAAAACTGGAAGAGTACTTTCCGTTCCAAAAACCAGCAATTCTTCCAGTAGGTGGGTTTATTTTAGTTTATTTTATCCCCCTTTTTGGAGGTGCCGTTTACCCCATTCTAACATCCATACTTCGTTGGTTATACTATCGGATTTAACTCACGTTCCTCAACAAAGTTAAGTTTACCTCAAGTAGCTGCCATTATCTTCTAATTAATTTGCCCATGGTCTACCTTATTGACTAAATTTTACTACTTTGAGAAAAAAAAGGGAGACTGTAACACTTGTAACAAGTATAATTTATTAAAAAAGGTAGAACGTGTCGCGGGACACACGGTAGGAACTTTAGTTCCTTTTAAGATAAAATTATGTAATACATCGGACGTTACAGATAAACAATTTGCATATTCCTCGGTGGTCGAGTAGTAAGCAAACCAGACTCTCACGCGGTAGACCCGGGTTCGATTCCCCGTGAAGAAGTTTTTTTTTATTTTTAATTTTATTTTTAAATAATTATTCTGCTTGATATTAATAACGACAATAGGTAGACGTTTCAAATATTTAGCAGAATATTCATTATTAAAGATAATGGTACGGTACCCTTCATGAGGGAGTCTGGCAACTGGCGACTGGCAACTTCTACTTATTACAGCATCGTATATTTAAAAAGGGAAACCGTAGCAATTTACAAATTGGACACTCAAGAACTGTACGTTTACCACAAGAAACATAAAATTGAATTGTTAAATTCTCAATTTGAAGTTATATTACAGTTTATAGAAATTTTTATTTTCTAGATTTTTTCTTAAGTGGGTCGTAGAAAAAATATGCTGTTCGACTCGTGTGGATTTAAATTCCTTCGGAATGAACGAAATGTCAAATGTTCATTCATACTTCTCGATCAGTTCAAATTATATTTTCCATTTTGGTGGAATTGGTTTTATGCTATTTATTACTTTTCGACGTCTGAACGGTGAGTGAATCACTTACCGACATGTTAAACTTAGAAACCAGTAAACACAACTTACCGTCCTGACAACCGATGCTGTAAATAAACAGAAAAAATCAATCGCGCAAAAAATTATGGATATAATAGTAAAAATTTATCCGAACAAATTCAAGTAGATCACCAGCACTGCGAATACCAGCTTTGCATAGAATTTTTATAAAGCATCGGTGGCTCAGTGGTAGAATGCTCGCCTTCCACGCGGGCGGCCCGGGTTCGATTCCCGGCCGAAGCATATCAATCGCTACTTCGTAAACGAGAGAGAGACTCAGGAGAGAGCACACGCACACGCACATAACCTGACGTAAACGACTAAAGTTCCAAAAACACAAGTCACATGTTATTATTGAAAACAGATATTATTCCTGAAGTTCCTGGATTTCTCATCTTGCTGGCGTTTCTTTGTATTACCTATAGACGAAGGTTACGGTCGGGCAGTAATGCTTGAACGTAGGCCATCTACGAGAGGGTGTCGTAATCTGATGGAGACACTCTGTGAGTGATACCTATGTAGTAATATGTTAGGGTGGTTGCGCGTATGGCAGGGGCAGACAGTGGTGTTGGTTCATCTGCTACAGTCCCCCGGCAGGATCTAGTTTCCAGGGTCATCCTCGCCTTCTAATTTCCCTTATCGGGTTAGCGTCATTTTCGGACTCACCTGAGGGTTAGGTAACTAGTATGGTATATTCTCAATGGTACGTCGTTGTTCAGCGACTCGACAATTTCATAGCATGCAGGTCCATGTTTGCGGAGAATGACATACGGGCCATCTCGCCGGGGCGCAAGTTTCGTAGAATAGCTTTTTAATGAATTACTGAGGGAGTGCATTTTGACCCATACTATGCTATCTTGGAATGTGCGCAGATAAACCTAGACAGAGGTTATGTGGATCGACGCATAACCATATACTCCGACAGTCAGGCAGCAATTAAAGCCCTGAGTGGGTATACCAGCAACTCAGGACTTGCTCACGAATGTCGAGAACTACTTGCTAATCTTGCAAGGCGGAACGTGGTGCGGCTAGAATGGATTCCAGCCCACTCTGGTTTTGAAGGCAACGAGATGGCGGATGCACTGGCTGCGGAAGGGGCGGCAGCTCCTTTCTGCGGCCCGGGCCCGACCCTGGGCCTAACAAAACAAAGGATACGCAAGGAGACGAAGAAGTGGCTGAGGAATCAGCACCTCGCTCATTGGAATGCTCTGCAGGGTCCTAGACAATCCAAACTTCTACTGAAGAGATGGACTGATGGACACGCCAGGGCAGCCACTGAACTACCAAGGAGTAGGCTAAGGAAGATAGCAGGACTCCTAACAGGGCACTGCTGTATGAGGAAGCACCTCTACAATCTAGGAGTAGAGGAAAGTTCCCTATGTAGGGGTTGCGGCATGACTGATGAAACGTCAGTTCATGTTCTCTTAGAGTGTCCACACTGGGCTGTATTACGCAGGCGAATCTTCGGAGTCACTGTCATGGCTCCTGGAGACACAAGCAGGCATCCACTGAAAAAGGTTGTGGCCTTTATTGAAGGGCTCGGCTTCATGGATGACTAGGTAGCAGGATTGGCACAATGGGCCCGCCAGTGGCCTCAGTGTCGGAACCTTGGCTTGAGTTGTCCAGGACAAGGCTCGCCTGTACATTTAGTAGTAGTAGTAGTTGTCACCCCCCGGTATCTATCTTTATTCACATATGTCTGGTTTCTATCTTGTCGCTCTTCCGTGAGCTCTTTAGCTTGGCGAAGGAACAGTGCTAAGTTTCGTAGTTTCCGCAACAAAATATTCGTTGGGGACGATTGCGCTCAGGTCATCTGTGACGTATTGTACGGTCCTAAGTTCTTGTCCAACTTTGAATAAGCAGGTGTATGACCGGTGCTATCGCAGCGAGCACTATTTATGGCAAATCGAATTGAGGCCATATGTTTGGACCAGTCTTGGTAAAGTTATCTGACAAAGATACCAAGCTGAGCTTTGAGGTCTTGGTTTTCACGCTCCACGGGGTTGACTTCCGGGTGGTAAACTGGCACGAACGTCTGCTTGATACCAAGACAGTAGGTCAACTTCTGCATAATTGCGGATACAGACTGTATTCCATTATCACTAATAATTCGGCGTGGAAGCCCATATCGTAGTAAAACTTCATTCAGTAAGACTTGGGAGCAATTCCCTGCAGTGGCCTCTTGTAGGGCAAATAGCTCTATCAACCGGCTAGCCACATCTTCAACTATGAATATACATCTCATACCTTCTGGAGCTGATGGTGAGCGACCAAATAAATCCATAGCTAACACTTCAAAGAATTGATTACTAGCAGTGGTTTGTATTAGGCCGGCTGGTTTCAAATTTTGGGTCTTATATCGTTGGCATGATGCGCATTTTGATATTTGTTGAGCCACATCCCGCCGCATGCCTATCCAAAAGTATCCCTTCGATATTCGGTTGTTTTATCGACACCATAGTGTCCGGATGTGGAAGCGTCATGTTAGGCGTGGAGGATATATTTCCTTTCTTGATTGGGAACGACAATACGAGCACCCTCATCCTCCTGATCATCCGTATAACGATAAATGACACCCCTGTTCATGATGTAGCCCCTGTTTAATCATTTCTGGTATTCCTCGGCATCGATTGACTCGAGTGATTTTATTATCAGCTCGAGAGATTCATCCGATGGTTGTTTTTCTTCGTTATTACGAAGGAAATCAATTTCTATGGTACATGTACAGAGCTCTGGTGGGTTTCCGTGGCTTGGGCAAGGTGGCCTTGATAGCAAGTCCGCCATCACGTTGGTTTTTCCTGGTGAATACTGCACCTTTAAATGGTGGAGTTGTAATTGTAGTGCCCACCGGGTCAAGTGACCGGTTGGTGTCTTCAGGCTTAGCAGCCATTTCAGCGGTTGTTGGTCTGTAATAACGATTACTGAAGACGTTTCGATATATCCTCTGAATGTGGACCCTCCCAGACGATAGCCAAGGCTTCTCTCTCCGTTGTAGAGTAGTTTCGTTTGACGTCCGTTAGAAGGTGGCTGGCATATTCAATTGAGTGTTCGTAGTCTCCCTCCCCCTGGACAAGGACTGCACCGATGGCATAAACCACCGGCATCGGTTTTGATGATAAACGGTTTCATTTCGTTCGCTTGTCTTAGCGTAGGTGCGGTTGTTAAGTGTTTTTTTAGAGTTTCGTAAGCTTCCTGCTGCTCTGTTTCCCATTTCCAAGGTACATTCTTTCTGGTCAGGTTGGTTAATGGTTAAGCTATCGAAGCGAAGTTTTCTATAAATCGTCGGTACCAAGAACAGGACTGTACAAATAGAAGTAGCTCTTTCAAATTTTTTGGAGGAGGTCGGGCGACGATCGCCTGTATTTTGCTAACATCTGTCGTAATCCCGTCCTGCATCAGTGTGTGGCCTAAGATATGGAGTTAGTATTGTTGTAGCTGCTTAAATGCTTGGGGTAAATCATGTACATGATCTTTGAACGTGGAAAATCTAATAATTAAGTCATCTCGGTATACGAAAAGGGAAATGTTACTGAGGCTAACCCTAAATCGGTCCATCAGCCTTTGTAAGGTCGCAGGCGCATTACTTAACCCAAAAGATAGACATCTAAAACAGTAGACTCCAAATGGGGTGATAAATCCAGTCTTCTTCTTGTCCTCTTCGTTAATCTTGATCTGCCAGTACCCTGATTTTAGATCCAATGTGGTCATAAAAGGTTTACATTTAGCCGCGTGTAATAAAACATCAATTCTGGGAAAGGGATACTTGGAAGATACCGTGATGGAATTAATCTATACATACCTACTCTGACATCATTATCTCTCTTGGGCACGAGCACTACTATAGCTGTCCACGGAGTATCACTCTCTTCTATGATGTTGTTGGCCAACATTCAGTCGAGCTTGGTGCGTAATATGTTCTGCTTTGTCAACCCAATATGATAGGGGGCGCTGGCAATCGGTTCATGATTACCAGTGTCAATCCTATGCTCCGCATAAGGAGTTGGTGGTCCATATTCTTTGAACAAGTCTTGAGATTCTTCCAAAAAACTATTCAGTTAATCCCTTTCGAAAGCCTATAACGTCGTTGCTTCTTTCGTCTCCAACTTAATGTCAATGCTAAGCAGCTCATGATGCGTGTTCCTCTTTCTCCTGGGAGGAGAATGAGTTGGATAATAAACAGGTAGGCAATCTTTGAATATGTCGTAAATAATCTCGGGGGAATAATCATTGGCAATATTTTGGTTATTCTCCTTCTCAATTCTCTCGAACTTCCCCTCTTCGGTGTCGTCTGGCAGTGGAGACGTGAAGCATTCTAAAAATGGTGACGAGACTTTCATGATTTCGGTTTCATACAGATTTATTGGAGTTTTAGCTTTGTTGGCTTTAGCATGCTGAACAGTGTCCGCTGACTTGTCGAATTCTATAGGGTGTAGCTTATAGCCTATGCTTGAATACTGGTGAGTTATCAGTGGTGCTTTTTTCTGAATTATAAGATTAGTGTATTGGGGTAAGAACTCAAAGTATTTGTGAGGCTGGTCTGCATAGTACCAGAACCTCTGTGGTAAGTTTAAGAGAATTCCAGCCTTTTCCAAAAGGTCAATCCCTAGTAAAGTTCTGTTGTCGACTGCTTCTGGAAGTATTACGAAATTAATGGTGTGTTCGACTACCTAAATCGATTGTAGTGAATGTAGTGAGGACTTCTGTTTCACGTTGTTGTCCGTACTTTAGGTGTGAATCGTATGAATGTATTTATCGAGTAGAAATTGAGTTTGTTTGCATATCTCTCCTCGTAGTATTGGAGCACCCATAGCAACCAACTATTATGGTTTCTGTCGGTCGGGTAGCTCCTTTTAGATTCTCCTTGCTCCATAAGTTCAAATATCTGTAAGTTCCTTGTGGCATTACATTACATTCTCCTTTTCTACTATTTTTTTGGGAATCAAACCACAATAAGTTTAGTTTGCCGTTTCCTACAGTCTTGTGAAGTGTGACCTCGATACCCACAGAAATTACATCTATTCTGTTTTAATCGGTTGAGCTTGTGATTTTTCTGGGACTTGAGCGGAAGGGTAGCTGTCTCTTTTGTCTTGTCCCCTATCAACTCAATCTGTCGTGCCTCAGTCAGTAATTCTGCAAACGTTTCTATCTGATGCCTCGGAATCTTTTTTCCTAGCTGGACATTTTAAAGACCGTATAGGCAAGACAAAATAAGCGATACGCCACCTACAGTTTTATTTTGTAACCTTCCAGTGGGCCATTAATGTTTTGTTTATATATGTGATTCATACGTTGATTTTACGGTTTCTGCTTGTAGTTGATGTTTTAAAGTCGCATATTGATAAAAAATTGTTTAAAATATCAAAATGAACCATCACTGTTGCGTTCCTCTTGGGTAAGAGTGAATAAAGAACTTAATTTCATACATTTCCCCAAAAAGGACAACGTGTTTTGGTAGAAACTAAATTAGGGAAACTAAAAATTGGTAAACCAGTTACAAGGAATATGAAAGTATGCTCCCTGCATTTTATAGATGATGATTATTTTCATCGAGGTATGCACGAACTACACTATGCGATTTTAGGTTATGTTAATGGGGATAATTGTTTACAGATTTCAATTCCAAACAAAAAAGGTTTTTGAAAAAGACTGCTGTGCCTTCCATAAACCTTCCTGTTGGATCTAGTACTTCAAAGGAACAACCTGAATGTTCTAGTAGTAGAACTGAAAGGTTGGGACAAAGAAGTAAGTACTTGTTGCTGATGAAGAATGTTCTTATTGTGAAAAAATCGACCCTGCTACACCTTCAACTGCTTCTCAAGAACTATTGCAGCTTCTTCAGGAGCAGCCAGATTATAATGGGCCCAAAACTTTCAAAGATTTTTAAGTGCAAGTGAATACTCCCTAAAGTGTCTACTTTGTGTGATCGGATAATTACAGTTGAGAATCACTCATTTAAATTTAGAATGTGCTCAAATACATTTTAAGATAGGTTACCATTGTATTGTATGTCAGGATCTCCAGGTGTTGTATGTTAGAGTCCTTTGTGAGCAACTTAAATCTTTATATTAAAACTACATGATTCACTGGTATGATGTTTTATTGTATAACTTAACTACTTACACTTTATGACTAGGGCTGTACTTAAGCCTGTCATATGAATAATATAAATGAAATATACTGTGGATAATTATTAACAATGAACTACATATCTGAATAATGTGAATGGATCAAGTACTTGGCAGTTTTTACAGCCTCGGCTATAGTCTTGGTAGCTCCTAAAATATAAAATAATATAATAATTCTAAATTTTCTATATTTCAACCATTCTGTACTATTTTGTGATGCTTTCATTATCGAATCATTATCTTCGGAACACAATGATTGAAACATTTCATTGCAACAATTCTTTAAAGTAACTTTCTTTGGAAATATCTCCATCATTACAATTGATTGTGAAGCTTTGTCCAGTATTTTGCTTATATACCTACCTGTATTAACTTCCTCCAAAATATCCATATCAGTAAAATATCTTCTACCAGCTCTAAAATAGATTTGGTTAAAATCTGCAAAATATAAAACTTCACACTTATACCTACGTTTTGAAATTGCTGATTCAGGTAAGTTAGCACAAAAAAAGTTTAATACTTCAGAGCTGTTAATTTCAATATTGCATGATGGAACTTTATTCGCCAAACAAGGCATTTATTTCACAGGTACTGGTTTGTATTCTTCTTCCCTGGTAATTATTTTTTGGGTTGACCAAACACATTTTAACTGTGTTTGTGAAATATTTTCCAAACTTTGTATATCCTCCCTAAAACAAAAACACAAAGCAGAAAAAAGAAATATGTATAAAATAAGGGAAAAAAATCGATTTTGTTTGATAGTGCTTTTTTGGTTTTGGTAACTTAAACACCTTGTGCATTTAATAAGAAATGCTGAAATATGCTTGCACCACCCACTTTGTCCAGCTTTACAAGAGCAAACCATTAGTTCAATGTGTGCCCTCTCATTATCTATTTTAAATCGTCCCTCGATTTTATGGGGTTCCTTCTCCAATGCCGATGACTGAAGGCACAAGGCAATAATATTAACTACTGTTGTTGTGGATTTCGTTTTACCCGCTAATATTAGATGTCCAGCATTTAAAACGTGTTCACCTTCGTAAACGCATTTTTAATTTTCGGTCCCTTCTAAATACTTCATGTAATCCACAATACTCAGCCTAATTTCACTCATCTGCAAGTCAAAAAAATAGAATTATTATTTTAGGTTAATGTAGTAGATAGGGTAAACATACCTTTGCAAACAGACCTAAAACTATACACTAACTATAAAAATGTTAAATGAATTTATCTAACACGACACACTAAACACTTAACACAACATCGAAGAGTGAGTAGTGGGTAGGACAGCGAGCAGCCGAGTAAGAAGGACGTGTCTTGAATACTCAGAAGCAAGCGAAGTAGATTTGAGAAAGCGATCGGACGGAGGCTGATTTTTATCAGCCGAACCGGCGAAAGCTAATCAGCCGACGAAAACAGCGTTTTAAACGCAAATAGTGTTTTTTAACACTTGTTTTCTATCTATGAAAGTTTTGAAAAATATTTTTATTTTTTAAAGACCGGATACGATAGATGTTTTGTATGTTTTAGGACCTGTGGAGGACAGGAACTATCAAGATGCCACCCAAAAAGAAGAACGACAGCCGTGCTAGCAGCCAAGCTAGCAACAGGACAAGGAGGACTATGGAATCAACATCGGACTCGGACAGCGAGGACAACGAGGCAACAAGAGCCATGAAGATGGCAGACAAGGCGATAGAAGAAAACACGAAATCCCGGAAAGAAATGGATTTAATGCAGAAACTCCTAGAAGAAAGAGACCAAGCCGAAAAAGAAGCAGAAGAAGCGAAAGAAGCCGCCAAAGAGATGAGAAAAACCATCCAGCGCATGGAAGAGGAAATGACCGGACTGAGAAAAGCCATGGAAAGCATGGCAGAAGCAATGGAAGAGATGCAAGAGGAGAAGAGGAGTCGAAGCCGCTCAGAAAGCGTCCGCAGGAAGACGCAGAGGACAGAATCCCCAAAAGATGAAGAAGAGGAGATGGATTTCACGGAAGTGATATCCATCAGACAAATACAAAAGAAAGAAGCCGCCGCCAGAAGGAAAGCCAACGAGGAAGCGATGATGGACGAGGCCATCCGCAAAAACAAGGAAACAACGACGACGCGCCGACCACCACCCGTCATTCTGCGGAGCATCCACCACTGGAGCTCCGTAAGAAAGGAAATCGAGAGAAGAAACATAAAGACGAGGTACATAACAATCCGGGAAAGACTCGGAGTGAAAATACCCTGCGAAGGACCAGAGGACTACAGGAACCTAACGAGGTACCTGAGAGAAGAAAGAAAAGAAGTGGAGTGGTATACGTATATGCCACAAGAAGAAAGGATGGCAAGGATCGTCATCCGAGGATTAACGCACTGCGAGGACACCAAGGAAGTCAAGGAAGAAATCGAAAGACAAGGGGTAAGTATAAAACGACTAACCCAACTTCATTCCAGATTCGGAGAGAGAAGACCGCTGCCAATCTACCTGGTGAAGCTGGAGCCTGAAGAAAAAGAAAAAATCCGGAAAATACAACACATCCAGAACGTGAGGATCAGGTGGGAAGAACAAAGAAGAGGAAAGGGGCCGACGCAGTGCTACAACTGCCAAGGCTTCACCCACGGACAGACGACGTGTAACGTAAACACGAAATGCGTGAAGTGCGGAGGACCACACCGATCCAACGACTGCCCACGACCGAAGACCAAGCCGGCCACCTGCGCAAACTGCCAGGGAGAACACCCGGCAAACTACAAAGGATGTCCAAAAGCCCCAGACAACCAGAAGACAAGGACAACTGCAACAGCGGTGAAGAAGACAGGAGTCAGCTACGCCCAAGCCGCAGCTAACAAGAGAACAACAACGACGACAACAACAAAACAACAGATCCTCGAACAGGTGACAAAGCTATTAGCTCAGCTAATGGCTTAAAGTCGCTTGTAAGAGATCGGAAGAAAAGAAGACACACTCTATAAGGGTGTTTTCAGCCAAAATTACCGGCTGAGGACGCACTTTGTAGAGGCAGCGCAAACACACACAACAGAAGACACAGACACAACAGAAGACCGCCGAAGAAAAAACCACCGAGGTTACACGGCCAAAGAGAAGACGGCTCGCCCCCAGCTGCTAGCACTTTTAGCTAGGGACGAGCTGTACGCCGAAACGCGAACTACGATGATGAGACCCATCGGATAAGATGGGGGGATGTGGTGGAAGTCCTCCCCGGAGATGTACCTCGCTTAGAGAGGAACATCCTGGGTGGGACGGGCTCATCAAGGTTGTGTGTGTACAACATCGATCAAAACACCAATACTAACAAAATACTTTAACACACTTAAAAAACGAAAAATATAACACCTAAAATTCAGGAAACTCCTACGCTATGTCATATGAAAACAAATGTAAACAAACTATCAATGGCCCAGTGGAGGACGAAAAAGTGACCGGTAGAGGCGCTGGAGTCTAACCTTTTTTCGCCTATACCATATCAACTTGTGCTGCTTCATCATGTCTACCGGGTGGTAATTCTGCGAGTAGTGCTCGTTTTTGTGAGATAAAGTCGTCTATCGTAGTATTTCCATTTTTATGTTAACTGAAAATGTCTAAGTATATTTGATTGGATGGTGTTGCAGGCGAGAAAGCAGCTGGGATTAAGTCAGTGGCCTTCCTCCAATCAGTGTCTTCATCCTTGATACCTTGCCACCAGGTGGCGGCTGTTTCAGTCAATAGTAGTGGTGAAAGAATATTTCAATTTTTTAAAGTCCGGATTTAATAGATGTTTTGTATGTTTTAGGACCTGTGGAGGACAGGAACTATTAATATGCCACCCAAAAAGAAGAACGACAGCCGTGCTAGCAGCCAAGCTAGCAACAGGACAAGGAGGACAATGGAAACAACATCGGACTCGGACAGCGACGACAACGAGGCAATAAGAGCCATGAAGAACTAAGAAAAGATGGTGCGAAAAGCCACAAAGCAACAGGAAGAAACCACGGAATTCCTGGAAGAAATGGAAATAAGGCAGAAACTGATACCAGGCCAAAAAAGAAGCAGAAGAAGGGAAAGAAGCCGCAGAAGAGATTGGATAAACCAACACCAAGGGAATCAAGGAAGAAATCGAAAGACAAGGGGTAAGTATAAAACGACTAACCCAACTTCATTCCAGATTCGGAGAGAGAAGACCACTACCCATCTACCTGGTGGTGCTTGAGCCTGAAGAAAAAGAAAAAATCCGGAAAATCCAACACATCCAGAACGTGAGGATCAGGTGGGAAGAACAAAGAAGAGGAAAAGGGCCGACGCAGTGCTACAACTGCCAAGGCTTCCACCACGGACAGACGACGTGTAACGTAAACACGAAATGCGTGAAGTGCGGAGGAACACACCGATCCAACGACTGCCCACGACCGAAGACCAAGCCGGCCACCTGCGCAAACTGCCAGGGAGAACACCCGGCAAACTACAAAGGATGCCCAAAAGCCCCAAGCAACCAGAAGACAAGGACAACAGCAGTAAAGAAGACAGAAGTTAGCTACGCCCAAGCCGCAGCTAACAAGAAAACAACAACGACGACAACAACAAAACAAAAGATCCTCGAACAGGTGACAAAGCTTTTAGCTCAGCTAATGGCTTAAAGTCGCTTGTGAGAGATCGGAAGAAAAGAAGACACACTCTATAAGAGTGTTTTCAGCCGAAATTGCCGGATGAGGACGCACTTTGTAGAGGCAGCGCAAACACACACAACGGAAGACCGCCGAAGAAAAAACCACCGAGGTCACACGGCCAAAGAGAAGACGGCTCGCCCCCAGCTGCTAGCTCTTTTAGCTAGGGACAAGCTGTACGCCGAAACGCGAACTATGATAATGAGACCCATCGGATAAGATGGAGGGAAGTGGTGGAAGTCCTCCCCGGAGATGTACCTCGCTTAGAGAGGAACATCCTGGGTGGGACGGGCTCATCAAGGTTGTGTGTGTGCCCTTTAATACATCGGTATCTGGAATTTGCTCCATGTCTTTATAAATTTCTACCTAATTGTTCTGGAGACATTGCCATGGCGCTTTGATAAGCAATACGCTTGCTTCTTCTTGAAATGGTGACTGCTATCTGACACCAGGACTAGGTAAAGTATTGATAGTCTCAGACTGTCCCCGACGATACAAAGACAGTGTTCGGCGAATGTATCGTCTAGAGTCCTTTCTGTACGTGTGTATTGTAACACCGACGATACAAAGCCAAACAATTGACGAATGTATTATATATCTTAGGATGACAATAATTAACAAAGTCATTTTTTAAAGTCTGAATGAATATCTGAAACTAACCAAGCAAGTGTGGTTTGTTAAAAAATATCATCTGACGGAAAAAACAACGAATGTTCACTAACAATGAGCTTCTTGAAAATTAAATATCTCTAGCCCCACGTTGCGCGCCATAATTTAGAATCTCATGGAGACACTCTTTGAGTGGTACCTATGTGGGAATAGGTATTGGTGGTTGCGTGTATGGCGGGGGCAGACAGTGGTGTTGGTTCATCTGCTACAAAACGATTATTTTCAGGAGTTGAAAAAAGGTCATAGTTTGAAAAGTCTGTGGAAGTCTTTGAAAGATCATTGTGTGGGAATAAACGAACATTTATCACTCAAACACATAAAGCTTCAATAACTCTTACTTAACTTGGAAGGTGATTATAAAAAATGAGAAATAATTTTATATGTTTGACATATATATTTTCACTTGACAGTTGTTTATTAGCAACACAAAACAATATCACGTTAAAAATTAAACATAACTCCCGCCTTGGACGTTTTCCGGAAGAAAACTCCAACTCAAATAAAACACTACGCTTCAGGCGCTCAACACAATACAGCTAACACAAAAAGGTTGAACAAATAAAATAGCTAACCCAATGACAAAGTCTTGAGATTTAACACTATACAAATCTAGTCAGCATCAGGAAGGGGACATCCTTCGCTATGGACCTAAGAAACGTTCCATCTGATGTTTTGACTTTAATTAAACGAACTTTGCCGTCTGAGTCCTCAAGAATTTCAATAATTCGCGCGAGAACCCACTTGAGAGGAGGCAAGTTATCCTCCTTTAGAAGAACTAATTGATTAACTTCCAGATTTCGTTTTTGATTGGTCCATTTTGGCCTTTGCTGAAGTCTATTCAGATATTCAATGGACCATCGTTTCCAAAATAATTGTTTGAATTTAATACACTTTTGATACATTGTCAATCGATTTTCTGTAATATTATTCAAGTCTTTGTCTGGGAATGCTGAAAGATTGTCGCCAATTAAAAAATGTCCCGGTGTTAAAGGGCTTAAATCGGTAGGATCATTCGATAAAATGCTGAGAGGTCGTGAGTTCATAACACCCTCAATGCAAACTAATACTGTCGAAAATTCCTCAAAATTTAAAACTGTTTCTCCAATAGTCTTGATTAGATGATGCTTAGCACCCTTAATCGCAGCCTCCCACAGGCCGCCCCAATGTGGTGAGCGAGGTGGGATAAATTTCCACTGAATCTCGTTTTTGGACAAAAATTTTTCAATAGACTCAATGTTACTTTTGGCCTTGAAAAATTCGTATAAAGCTTTCAAATGGTTACTGGAGCCAGAAAAATTAGTGGCATTGTCAGAATATATTACCGAGGGATTACCCGGTCGGCCTATAAAACGTTGTAATGTGAGTAAAAATTGTTCAGTCGACAAGCCCGACACTAATTCTATGTGAACGCACTTAGTAGTCTACATACAAATATAGCAATATATGCCTTAACTTTGGGTGCTTTGCGTAAATTCGAGGTTTCGATTAAAAATGGACCCCCAAAGTCCACACCGACCTTTAAAAAAGGACGATAAACTGAAACCCGATCTTTAGGTAGGTCTGACATGATTTGCTCGGCACACTTAGCTTTAAATTTAAAACAAGGGATGTACTTGTGAATTATGCGTTTAACAGCTCTTAGACCGTCTAAAGGCCAATAACGTAGTCTAAAGTTACTTAACACGGTTTGAGGACCGGCATGATATAATTTAAGGTGCTCTCTTCTTAGCATCAAATCAACAACGTGACATTTAGCAGGCAGTAACACTGGATGCTTCTGTGCAAATGGCAGATCAGCATTTGACAATCTCCCGCCAACGCGGATTAATCCTTCCAAGTCAATAAAGGGATTTAAAGAATTAAACTGTTTGTTTCGAAGGACCTTTTTATTTTTTAATAAATCTTTCTCTTAAGAACAATAATGTAGTTGCAAAACTTGCAACATTACCTTTAAAGCATGTTGTAATTCATCTACCTTTAAGGGACCAAACCTTTTGTCATCTTTATGGTTTGAATTATGTAAAAAACGGAGACAGAAGGCAACTATACGTTGTATCTTTTGAAAATCTATTGAAAATACTTAACATATAATTTTCGGTAGAGGTTGTACTCATAACAATTTTTCGTTCCTCAGGAACTTTTTGAACATTATTGACGTTTGACTGAAATGAGTTTATATTAAAATTAACATTTTTCAAGTGTAAGGGACCTTGCCACCACATATTATTAGAAATGAGTTCTTGCGCCATCATACCTCTAGATACATAATCAGCTGGATTTTGTTTGGTAGGAATGTACCTCCAGGTGTGCAAATATGTTAGTTCTTGAACTAAAGAAACTCTATTTGCGACGAATATATTCCATCTACTTGGATGTGATTCTAGCCATGCTAACGAAATTTGGGAATCTGTCCAAAAATTAACGCTGGCTATTTGAAAATTATTTTTGAATATATCTAAAATACGATGAGTGGTCTTTGCTGACAACACACATGCGCATAATTCCAATTTTGGAAGAGAAATTGTTCGCAAAGGACAAACTCTAGATTTGGCACAAATGAGATGACAAGAAACACTGTTGTTTTCATAAACAGTTTTTAAATATATACAACACCCGTATGCCCTTAAGCTTGCATCTGAGTAAGAATGAATCTCAATTCGCTTGATATTCCGATTATTAATTAAACATCGTGGAATTTTTAAATCTGATAATTCAAGAATGTTTGTGGATAATTTAATCCATTCGTTACGCAATTCTAAATTTAAGCAGTCGTCCCAATTTAAATTAGATAACCAAAGTTTCTGCATAAAAATTTTGGCCGTTATGACAATTGGAGCAACAAGCCCCAACGGATCGTAGATCTGAGCTATGATAGCTAAAACATTTCTTTTTGTGACTGGATTTACATTTATGCTCTTGGGCAAAGAAATGGAGAGGTGATCTAATTTTGGCTCCCAAAAAACACCCAGTACTTTATTGGAGTTACTCTCGGAATTTATAGAGTAGTTTTTAAGTTCAGTTTCTGAGGTAAAATTACGCATAAACTTCATGGAATTTGAACACCATTTATGCAGTGTAAATTGGCCTAAATTGAGTAATTTTATTTATTGGGTTTTTAGTTCACAGAGCTCCTCAAACGAGTCAGCTCCCGCGAAAACATCATCAACGTATGTTTGAGTCTTAATTGCTATAGATGCCAACGGAAATTCCTCTTTATACGTGTCTGCCAATTCAGCGAGACAACGAGTGGCTACATAAGGTGCAAAGTTTGTTCCGTAGCTAACAGTCAACTCGATGCATTTAATATCATCCGTTATACTTTCTCTCCATAAGATATTTTGTAAATGAATATGATCAGTATTAATTAAAATTTGCCGGTACATCTTTTCGATGTCTGCAACAACTGCAAAAAGATAAACTCTGAAGCGACACAAAATGTCAAATGATTCTGGTTGAACAACAAGCCCTTTTAGACAAATGTCATTTAATGAATATCCTGAGGTGGTTTTCATGGAAGCGTCGAAGACAACTCTGAGACGTGTTGTAGTTTTATCATTACGAATCACACAATGGTGAGGTATGAAATATTTATGGTTATTGTGAATATTTTTAAAATCAAGAGGAATATACCGTGCATGACCTAAATTGATATATTCTCTAATAAACTCTGAATACTGGTAAAATAATGATTTATTTTATATGAAAAACAAAGAAAACACCACAAGTTAGGAAACTCTTTAAAATCAACTCTCTCCTCCACTGGAAACGAAGTCCTATCATATCTTAATTTAATTTAAATTGTGATATTATTAATATATACCACACTACATGTAAATGTCTCCCCTGCTAATAACTCGTAGTAGTTGATGCGGGGTTATGTATGTTTCAAATAAAAAAAAATGATTCATTTTGATGCAATCTTTTCTCTAATGAAAGAAAACGTTTTTTGGCATATGAAAAAGATTCGCCTAGTTTAGAACTCTCAACGGGCGATTTAAATGGGATATCCACTTGGAATCTACCATTTTCTAAAATTTTTGTAGTATTCTTAAATATTTGTTCAGAAAGTTCATCCTCACTTGATAAAATATGTCCTTGTGGCACATCTTCAACTGCCCAGAATTTCTGCAGCAATCTATCGATTTGATTGAAATTAATAAATAAAGAATGCGAGGGAACTTGTTCACATGAAATGAAATTTGACAACATTGTTGAGGATAGGACACCTCCTACCACCCAACCAAGGTGGGTATTTTGTAAAATGGGTAAGTTGTCCCCAAAGGTTAATCAAACCAGGTAAAAGTAATGAATAATAAACATCTGCACCCAATAATAAATCTACATGATCTGGAACATCAAAATTTGAGTCAGCCAAGACAATACTACAAGGGATCTCTAATCGATTTGTTTGTATAGGAAATTGAGGCAACTTGGAGGAAATAAAATTTGTTACCTACTGAACAATTTACTTCAAATATTTTAGTTGGGTCAACTTTTGAGAATAATTTAATATCGATTCCTTCACTTACTTGCATGCGACCTGATACACCACAAATTGACAAATTTTTATTATAGGTAGGGTATTGGAGTTTTTTAGCTAATTTATGTGTAATAAGTGACACTTGAGACCCACTATCAAGCACTGCTCTGGCAGATATTAAGTGACCATTGTTGTTTGAAACATGTACGGATGCAGTTGCCAATAAAATATGAGATTTTTGATTTATAAAAAGGCTTGACATAGCGTTAGATTGTTCCCCAAACATGTCACTTGTAGAAGCTTGAACAGCCTCCGAATTTTGTGTTAGTTCTATGTTAGAAGCTTGATCTGAATTACTACTCCAGTTATTCATAGGATAACATTTTTGTCTGTGATTGGTAAGCCCACGATTGGAGCTAAAACTTGTATTTTGTTGAGCATTTCTTGAATTAATTTGAGACTTATTGAGATTTGATGAATATTCGACAGAATTTCCCGCATGTAATAGGGTATTATGAGCTTTGTCGCAAATAGGACAATTCTTCCACTCACATTGACTGACATGGTGTGGAGAAAAACATTTTAAACATAATTTGTTTGAAAATACAAACTGTTTTCTTTGATTTAATGTCAACTCTTTAAATTTAAAGCATTTAAGCATGTTGTGATTTGACATTTCACAAAACAAGCAACTTAGCTTTTTATCTACATTAGCAAAGTGAGAGTTTTTACGAGGCAACTCTGGCGAAACTAAATTTTCAGCAGACTGACATCTCTTCTCAACGAACTTGAGGAAACCATCTAGAGTAGGTAAAAGAGTAGGACCTCTTTCCAACTCATACCCACGTCTAGTGTTAATGTCTAATTTTTGAGACAAAATATACACTAAAATTAAATCCCACTCGGCTATAGGAACATTCAAATTTTTCAAGCACTCGGTGTGCTGTTTGACTGAAACAACAAAATCACGCAAATTCATCGAATTACTTCTATTTATTGATGGAACGTCCAATAGGCCCTTGATGTGAACGTAAATATTCGCTAACTCATTTTCATACCTTTCTTTGAGTATGTCAATTGCTACTGACAAATTAGAGGCAACCAACGGTAAATTTGCAATTAATTTTTGAGGTTCACCCAGTAAATTTGATTTTAAATAAATAAGTTTTTGTATTTCTGCCAAATCATCATTGTCTAGAACAAGGGCTTTAAAAATGTCATAAAAACTATTCCAACTTTGGTGAGCACCTGCAAATTTGTCAATAACAATTTCAGGCATCTTAGATTTAACCTCTGTTTTAACATTAACATTTTGTGGAAAATTTGGCTGATGACTTTGTTGTTTTTTAGGAGAAGAGCAATCAATCAAAATTTTTAATTGAGTTTTTAAAGCGCAATATTTTTCTTCGTAGTCACTAGGATCTCCAATATTTTCAACATCTGTCTCAGATACCTCAATGACTTCCTGAGACTCACAAAATTTCTTGAAAGAAGTTTCAAATAGCTCTAACGTGGTTTCATATTCAAATGTATGCAATAAATTGCTTGCATTTGCTTTGATAAAACTATCTATCCTAGTGATGCTACTT
The DNA here is from genome assembly GCA_910591685.1 of Galerucella tenella. NCBI lineage: Eukaryota > Metazoa > Arthropoda > Insecta > Coleoptera > Chrysomelidae > Galerucella > Galerucella tenella. The sequence goes on from CAJUYH010000649.1 coordinate 21,719, forward strand.
TTGGCAGTTCTACGAGCGGTATGAGCTTTTAGTAACAAAGCATCCGAATCCATGTTTGATTACAAATATATTGGAAAGATCTGACCTGAGAGAATCCTTGACACCAATTCACAATCAGTCCAATTGATTCACGAAGCAGCTTGCCAAACCATATTCCAATTTCTGAGTTTGACAATTAAAACTATTTGCTGGTTTTTTTGCCGAATCTGGCTCGATGAGGTACCAAATTTATGTGTGGGAATAAACGAACATTTATCACTCAAACACATAAAGCTTCAATAGCTCTTACTTAACTTGGAAGGTGATTATAAAAAATGAGAAATAATTTTATATGTTTGACATATATATTTTTACTTGACAGTTGTTTATTAGCAACACAAAACAATATCACGTTAAAAATTAAACAATCATCAAGGACAAATTAATCATGAGCATTTTTTATTGAAATAAAATTCAATTCAAGTTTTGCCTTCAATTTCTTTGCGACTTCTAAAAATAAACGAATGTACGGATATGAAATTGAAAATTTCCCTAACAGTTGGTAAGCTTGTTTTTTATGATCCAAATATATACAAAAACTGTCTTATATTCTCCACAAATCCAGGATTAGTACCAAAAAAACAATTTCCAACGCCATTTCGAATCTGCTGGTTTCTAGCGAAAAGTATACAAACCGCAGAGTGTAATTCAGTCTCGAGTCGAAATCACTGGAATTTCCAGAGAGCTTACACGATGAAAAGGCATTGAACTAAACACATTGTGGATATTTCACTCCCACGGCAAACACACTCACATCGAATAGAAAAAGAGTAATTCTATCCAAGGAGTACAATTCTAACTTACGCGATATTTTGTAAGATTCTCGAAACTATGTGCGACAAAATTTATATGGTGTGGGTTATCTCATAGAATTCAATTTATTATCTATTTTTCTCATGTGGCTGAGTCAATATATCATCTAACTACTTCCATTGCCAGATCGTCGCTTGCGTTTTAGGAGTTAAAAATAAGTAAGCCATATGGACAAAGAGGTGACGGCCGCTGAGGTACTATGATAGTACATTCGGCTGAAATTTTAAGACATTGTGGATGGACCATCAGGAAGGATGATACACATTAAACGACTCAGGAATGAAGAAAAATTGCTTAGAAAATGTACTATGGCTGCAAATTTGCTTATCGCTACTTCTTACAAGATCACTGAAGACGTGAGTATAGTTGAGTGAATCGTAAAACGCTCAGGTCGCTGCTTGAGGCGTTTTTCCCTCCGTCGAATAAAAAATATCGCTGCGATGTTCCCTGCTCGCCTGAGATTGAAAAATGTTTTCTCGTGGATGTACCTTTTCTTCAGAACAGGGAAGTGCTGAAGAATTCGTAGGAGAAATGAGGAGGGGTGGTGGAATTTGGATGGAGGTAAGTTGCGTAGTGGAGTGCATGATTAGGGGGTGAGAAAGAAGAAATAAAGAAGCAGATGACAAAGAGTGTGTTAGTGTGTGAGTGATTGCGAGCCGGGAGTAACGGTGAGTTTTAAGTGGGTTTGGTTGGTTGGCACTCCCTTGGAGATGAATCCAACACTTTCGAACAATAGTTTCCCATGTCAGCCCGAAAAAAAGCCAATTGAGTAATAGCTACGTAAAAGAACTTTTATTGTAAATTAACCTATAGTTTCGACATTGTGGGGCTAGGAGGAAATCACATGGAAAGTATTCAGTATTTAATGAGAATGCTATTAATGAAAAAAAAATATGCAGAGTGATCCATTTGGGAAAACAAATATTTTTCGATTTCCAAGGAATTTGAAAATCTAATATTGATGTTAATGCTACTAGAGGATCTACACAAAACCCTCACAAACTAAAATTTCTGTGATGATTGAAGTGTTTCAAACTTTATAATGAATGAAATTATTGATGCTAATTCCAACTAAATATTATTAAAGCTAGTCAATAATGAAATTATACGTGTGAAATTAACATAATCAACAGAGCATCCAATGGGATTTTGGTTTGATTAATATCGTAAATATAAAATATTTATGGTCGGTAATTTGCCAATGAATGATAACACGTGATGCCATCAAATTTATATCATACAAAATGATTTATTTCACAAACTAACCGAATATATAGACCTGAAAACGCATTTTTGATGGAAAATTTGATTGCCAGTTAACGTATGCATAACAAGCCACTTAATAAATCGGGAAATTTTGTTGCAAGTTTAGATTGGTCGGAAATATTTCGTGCTGACCCACTGAGAATATAAGAGCCAAATATCATTTCAATTGTAACACAAACACAAGGAGTTTATCTTCTACCATGCTTAAAGGTGGGAACAGACCAAGCAAACATTGTTGTGCAACAGTTGAACAACAGTTAGGCAGCTGTTGGCAAACTTGTTTCCGTGGGGAGAAAACATTTTCGGCAAACTGTTCGCCAACATCGACCTACCTAGTTTCCCCGGTGTTTGTCCAGTGTTCGTTTAGTCGGTGCTATGAAAGACGAAGAAGATGCTCTACTCGCCTGGTGTGCGTTCTTATTTATAAAAATAAAAGTATCACGAAGAGGCCGTAAAAAGCGAAGGTGGTGGCAAAGACGTATATTCGCTAACAGAGAACGACAGTTTTTACCAGAATTAAGAATGGAGGACAACATGTTGTTCAATAACTTCTCTCGAATGGATACAACATTTGAAAAACTAATTGTAATGATTGGTCCTAAAATTGCAAAAAAACATACAAACTACCGAGAACCAGTATGTGTCAAGACAAGATTACTGGTAACTTTGCGGTTTTTAGCCACAGGAGATTCGTATGTCAGTCTAATGTACCTTTTTCGTATATCGAAGCAGTTAATTGGTACCATAATTCCGGAAGTATGCGAAGCGCTAATAGAAGCTTTGATGGATCAGATACAGGTAAAAAAAATCAAAATCTTTTCTTATTATTTATTTAAATTAGTGTGTAGATAACATAGTTTTTTTACAATTCTGTAAAGTTATCTCCCTTTTGTTCTTGAGATACAAGTAGAGCGTCAATAAAGTTGGGTTCGTGCGGCTCTAAGACAGCATGTTGAAGGCTTTCTGACGAGTATGGAGACGGGACTGGTGATGGATAGGATGAGGAACTTGCAGTGGATACAGTTGTCCTTTGATTAAATTGTCCTTGCGATTGGTAGAGCATTTGCATGTCAGCATCATGCAGAAGGCAATTAATTTTATGTTCTACGTTAGCTCGAATCAAAGCATTATACGTTCTTAATTTATTTGCTACGTGTTCGCCATATACGTCAAAGCTGTCCCTTTTTGCTCGGTTTCCTGTTAATGCTTTTATTGCTTTAAAAGCTTCATCAATTTGAGGATCAGAGGGAGCAGAGCGCTTCCCCAACGTTTTTTTTACTGGTGGTACCAACTGCCTCACGGTGTCACGAGATGACTGTGATTCATAACATTGATAATCAGAAGAGGTTTCCTGTCTTGGTGATGAAACATTTGTCACTGTGTCACGCGATGGTTCTACATGAGTGTGGGATGAATCCTCATTAGAAAGAATTTCTGATTGTAATGTGTCGTCTTCTTGTGTATTTTCCAATTCCTGTGTCTGAAACAAAGAAAATAATAAAATAGGTGTACTGTGTGTGGATACAGGGTGTCAATTAATGATATGAACTTTTTTAATGGGTGATTCCTGGGCTAATTTTGAGTCGGAAAGTTCATATATGTACCTATTTTTTTCAGTTACCTGCTTCACCCGAGGAGTGGCTTCAAGTTGCCCAGGATTATGAAGACCTGTGGAATTTTCCTCAATGCTCAGGAGCAATTGATGGGAAACATGTCGTACTACAAGCCCCTTTAAAAAGTGGAAGTGAATATTTTAATTACAAGGGCACCTTCAGTATTGTCCTTATGGCAGTAGTAGATGCAAAATATAGATTTTTATATGCGAATGTGGGACGTCAGGGACGAATTTCCGATGGTGGAGTTTTTGAAAATACAGATTTTGCAAAGGAACTAAACGCTGGTACATTAAATTTGCCACCTGCAAAACTGCTGCCAGGACATCGGGACAGGACAACTCCTTTTGTGTTTGTTTTGTGTTTGTTTGTGACGATGCGTTTCCTCTACAGAAGAACTTGATGAAACCATTTTCAGGAGAACATGCAAAGGGGACGTTCCAACGTTCATTTAATTACAGGTTATCACGAGCAAGGCGAGTAGTTGAAAATACTTTTGGAGTTCTGTCAGCTGTGTTTCGAGTTCTTCGAAAAGCCATGCTTTTGCAACCTGCTTATTCTGAAAAAGTTGTTCTAGCCTGCTGCTACTTGCATAATTTTTTACAAAATAATAAATCAGCCACAGTTTCATACAGTCCGCCTGGAACCTATGATAAAGAAGATATCCCCTCCGGAATTTTGAGTCCTGGATCCTGGCGAGACGAACCAGAACCCTCAGGAACATTTTTAAATATAGAAAGAATTGGTAGAAAATCAACCAGACAAGCACAAGAGGTCCGTGTACAATTTGCGCGTTATTTTTCAACCAATGGAAGAGTGCCGTTGCAAGACAAAATGGAATGAAAAATAATATTGTTTGTTCTAATGTTAATATAATTATTATGATTCTGTGAACAGGCAATAAATAATAATGCTTACTTACCTCGACTTGAGTATCTCTTGTATGTCTCGGCTTATTCTTGTCTTTTAAAAACATTAAATGTTTATATCCAAACCAGTGAGAAACGTACAATTCACTTGTTCATTGGCCGGATTTTGTAACACTTTTAATACATTCTCGTCTAAATTGATTTTGCAGAACTTTCCATTTTCGCTCACATTTTTCCCGCGAAAGCCCTAGAGCTTCAGCTATGTTATTAAATGCGTCGATACGTTTGTTTTGGTGTTTATAAGTCTCATTTTCGGGATTCCATATATTCGGAAAACCTCTTACAAGATCTATCAAGATTAGACTTTGCTCTTCAGTCCAGTTCTGAGACATTTTAATAACTGATGAAAACTTTTCGCATACGAATCGTCTCACTGTTTGGAATGCAACGTCTACACTAGCGATGCTGTGTGCGCACTGTTGGGCAACGTCTCCTTTGATGTACCGCCTCGGGAGCAAACACCGCGCAACAGATCGCGAACAGTTGAACAACTGTTGCGCAACACGTACACACTGCGTGAACTCGTGTGTTGTTCGACTGTTGTTCAGCTGTTGCACAACAATGTTTGCTTGGTCTGTTTCCACCTTAAGACGCCACAAAAAAAGCTCATGTCATAGGAATCGTCATCATTGCATGGAAACCTTTGAAAATAGGATAAAATTGTTAAAAAATATAACAAATGATGATGTTTTGTGTGTAGTTTGTTCGGAGATAATTTATACTGACTTACTAAGCTCAAGTGTCTCCTCGGGGAGCAAGCAACCATTGAAGATGACACGATTTTTTTCTTTGTTATTCAACGTCGGTTTGTTTTTGCGACTCAGGCTAATCACCGAGGCCGGGAGCATACTAATGTTCCAACCAGTGGTACGGATCTTTATCGAGCCCAACATCCATCGATTCGGATTCTCTGTTTCACGTCTAATCCGCAAGACGGCATCTACACTATACCCCATGCTCATGATTATTTTATTTTATTCATTCATTTTTTTTGGGCCGAGATGGGAAACTCATGTTTGAATGGATATTAACCAGTACCCAGGCAGTGTTGGATTCATCCCCACGGGAATGCCTACCAACCAAACCCACCTCAAACTTGCCGTTACTCCCGCCTTGGAATCACTACCCTAGCATACCTCAAGACGGGCGGCGGTACCTCACACACTCTCCGTCATTTTCTTCCTTCTATCACTTCTACCTTTCACATGCCATGTCGAGTCCTCCTCTTTCCCTAATTATGCTCTTTACTACGCCACCTATCTCCATCCTTCCCTCCTCGCCCCTCAACATAATCTCCACCATAATTTTCCAATATACCGCCTCTCCCAGTTTACTTTCCAACTTCTTCAAAACTTCCTCGTTTTTCCAACATCTAAACAAATGTCCTACATCATCCTCCAGTTCACATCTCTCGCATACTCCAGTTTCTCATTTCCCAATCTTGTGGAGGTAGCCCACTCTCGACCCACAACCTGTGAGCACCTGCGTCAAGAAGTAGTTTACCTCCACGAATTTCCGGTCGACCCAATTTCTCCTGCTACCAATCGCTTCTTTTGGCGCGCCCTTACACTCATCCCACCTCTCCATTTCCTCATCCATTAATACCTGTACTTCATCTCTGGTCGCACCCCTCCAGCGTTTCTGTCTGGCTTCAGCCATCAAGTCCATCAGCACCACTGCTGCCAGTCCACCCACTGTCCTGTACGCCTGCACCATCCTCAGGAGTATCCCTCTCTGCACCTGCAGGAGTGGTCTAACCCTCGCATTCTCTCCTGATTTCTCACCCCACACTTCCGTGCCATACAGCATACTATGCTCTACCGTCCTACCAATTACCCTCCCCTTCCACTCTACCAATTTTTTCACATTACCTAATGCTTATTGGAAGAGCTAAACCTAATCTAACCGCGCTTGACACTGCTTCACTGTAATTATCGCATCAGGGGCGCAGGCTCCACTACAGTGCTGGGTCGACGCCCTTATGACGCAGCTACGTAACCACATATCACCATCATCACGGATATCTACAAACTTTAAACTAGGTATGTACATTCTATAAGCCTGCACTTACAAATGTTTCACTATAAACTCGCATTTCCACCATATCTCAAGAATTCAACATGAGGGGCCAAGGGCTCAATTTGGTAAACTTTTTGTAGTCAGGAACTGGCTAGTAAAGGAACACCAACTCAAATGGAGGCTGACACAAGGACACCTCCATACTTGGAGTATACCAAATAAGTTAGACAAGGAACTCTTGTCCAGGCTGTTGAAACTTGGTGAGAGAAATTTGAAGACAGTTGCCGACCTGGTGACTGGACACGGTATCCTGAGGAAGCATCCGCACAGGATGGGCAAAGTTAGTGAACCTATGTGCAGAAAATGTGATCTCTACGATGAAACAACTACTCACATACTCTGCATTTGTGAGAACTCACAAGGACTCAGACGAAAGCACTTTGGAGTGAAAATAACACAACTATCACAACTACTGAAGATCCCTCGGGATAAACTGGTGGCCTATATAGAAGACACGAAGCTTCTCGAATGGAAGTAGGTAGATAACATGGGTGATGGTACAGAGATTCAGGTCAAGTGCCTGGGCTGTTGAGCCCAACCCAAGCGTATGAATGGATGAATAAAATTCCGATATGCATTTGATACATGGTGAAGAGCAATGTAACAAATGACACCCCAATCGATAAAAGTTTGCGACCTTTCTCCAATACAAAACAGAAACCGGCTCAGTAGTACAAGTACAATTTTTAAATTAATCTGGAACACTAATCATAGAAAAAACTTGTATCTGCTTCACTTTCAAATAGTTCATGCGATGCTAGATGATGATTTCCCTACCTGAGTAGTTTTTGCAAACTTGCAAGTGGACGAAAATAACCAAGATCACATTTCATTTTGCGATAGAGCTACGCTTACTCGAAACGAAATTTTCAATTCTCATGAGGTACATTATTCTGCCTACTTTGGAACGCCATAACAGACACGAAGTATCAGCATGGATTTAACATATTCGTCTGGATGGGTATAATCAACTACTGATACCGGTAGTTACCTGGCCATTTATTACCTCAACTCTCTGCAAAATGGTCGTTATGTAGAGAATATCTTAAAATCCCTTCCATTAATAATTTTAATTTTTTTCTGAAAATAAATCATAGCTGGTCAAAAAGTTAAAACTGATTTTCCTTGAAAACTGTGTATTTGCCAATTTTTTGGAAAACACCGCAGGCTATACAGTTAAATGTACCAGGTCTGGAGTTGTAGATAGCAGTTTTTTTGAGACCTGCTCAAATACTGATTCAACAGCGTCATCTTCATAGGGCGGTAGCTCCCTCAGGAGTAGCTTTTAGATAAAGGTATAGGTTAGATGGACATAAAATCACATCTAGTTTGACAGTAAAGTTCATGGAAATCCTATCTTTACACTATATTACATGTTTAAACAACTTTTCAAGTAAGAAAAATATAATCAAGTGAGTGATTTTCAATTTCAGTGGAACAGGAAACTACAGAACAAAACCTCTAAACTCGAATATTTCACTTCATTTATACTTGGGACTTTGTACTAGGCATTGATGAAATAAAGCCTGATACTTCGATTCCTACTAAAAGCAAATCCTTCCCAAGGTTAGAAGGTATCAGCATTGGTGAATTTTTTGACAGTCCCACACTAAAAAGTCATGCTGCCCTCTCCTTTCCTACACACTAGGATACAGTTAACGTTGAAATCAAAAATGTCATTTCTATTGTGCAAGTTCCAGAAATATATAAAAACTTAATTGAATGTTTGTTGGATTCAATCAACACTAATTTTAGTTCTCTCGCTTCAAAGATTCCGTTCGAGGTCTAATTAAATTCTAGATCAGCTATCGTTTGTTTTCTATTCAAATTCCACAAGCTGTATTCAAAATGAGTTGTTGGAGGAAGGCAAACAACGAGCTTCTCCTGTTGTTATACAAAACAAAGAAATAATAATTGTTTCAACTTATGACTGTTATTTTGAATTAACCTGTGGATTGTCACGTATATTTACCTTTACTTGTACAGTGTGTGCCACAAAAAAAAAGAAAGCGTTCCATTTAAATTTCGTGAACTGGGAAACTGTGTGAAATAGTATATTACATAACTTGTGCGGAAAGTGACATTTTTCACACAAGTGGGAAATATTGTAGCACGAGGCATGAGCCGAGTGTACAGAAGTTTTTGAAATATGTATACTCAGTTTTGTGATTTTGTGTATTGAAATGTGTACCGATTAACAACTATTCAAATTATAAATCATAAGAAAACCTGGATAAAAACTTATGATGCTATCCTGATAACGCAGGTAATTGATTATTGGAAATTTCTCTTTCTAACATTGGTAACCAAATTTGACTACATTCGGCTGAAATACTAGCTACACATTTAATACAACTAAATGCAGATAAATGTGTAGCTAGTATTTCAGCCGAATGTAGTCAAATTTGGTTACCAATGTTAGAAAGAGAAATTTCCAATAATCAATTACCTGCGTTATCAGGATAGCATCATAAGTTTTTATCCAGGTTTTCTTATGATTTATAATTTGAATAGTTGTTAATCGATACACATTTCAATACACAAAATCACAAAACTGAGTATACATATTTCAAAAACTTAAATATTCATACACAAAAAAACTATCAAGAAACGCGTTTTATTAACAACATTTCCAATATAAGCGAAAAAACGCGCTATCCCAATAAAAACCGTTCCTGGAACGTGCACTTCACTGGATTCCATTTCTAGTAGACTATCATATCGTTGGAATGTCAAAAAATGAAATATTTCATTTCACATTTACCACAGATATGATCTACTATGAATGGACCTTAATAAAAATTTGATAACAAAATTTTGCAGTCTTAAACTTCAAAATAATTTTTGATTGTCTAGTTGTCAAATTTTTTCTGTTGTGTCAGTTAGGGATAAAAAATTACTTAATTTCTACTTATTTTTTCTTGACAACGGTAGCTGGAACGCTACCGAAACGTTGAAGTAAAGAATTTAAAAATATTGTGGTTTAATTTCCCAAAAAAATTAAAAAAAGAATGAATAATATACCACAAGGAACATACAGAAGATATGAAATTATTATTGTTCATCATACTTCATACATACTTATCATGAATACCTTTCAAGATGATTACATTTTCCGACTATTATAACAGGTGGTTTGGATTAGTTGGTACAACATCGGACTTCTGACGAAGAGTACGCGGGTTCAAACCCCGACCACATCCTAAATCTTTTCAATCAAGAAAATGAAAAAAAATTCACTTTTCAAATAGATCGCTCCAAATTTAGATATCACATAGGTAATTCTAATTAAAAATTATATATTTCACAGCTTGGCACTGACAGTGGTCAATCTTAATAAAAATTATACATTTGACTGATTATCCACATGCGTGCGGAAAGTTACTTTCCGCTCATGTGTACGATATACGTTACTTTCCCATGTGGTCGTAGGAAAACAGTATTTATATAGTGAATTGACGATAAAAAGACAATAACGTTGCAAAACAAAATATTGTGATGTTGCCAAGCTGTAGTTTTTTTCTTCACTCAATGAAAACTAGAAAAGTCAATCTGATGTTAGAATGACAATTCTTAATAATAATGAATACAAATAGCGAATACTATTACTCACGTCTCTTACAGCAGTAAGCGGGAGGAGCGGCCCCCCATTTCGGCATTCTCGTTCAGATAGCTCAACAAAGATGTGACCATCTCTTGGAATTCCTGTTCAGCTGCTTCGGCATTTTATTAACTACACAATGTCTGAATAATTAGTCATGAAAATAACTGTTTTTTTAATCTTAAAGAAACAATGAATTCAAAAGCATAGCTTGTGAATATTAGACGATAATCGAATGTAAATAAACGTCAAAACAAACTGGGGAACTTTACCAGGAGTGCGTTCATAAACGTTACACATTTCTCACACTTTTTTGACAACCATCGTTCATTAATGAAATTTTTGTTAATCTGTGGCTACTTTCCCAGCGTTCATAAATATAGTTTGTCATTCCCAATGTTCCCATTTCTAGACCGCGGTATAGAGCGTGGTAATATTTTATCGAGTTTGCGCTCTTCAAAAATGTGAAATGAGACGTAGTTTTTGTAACCGGTTACTTAGAAACAAGAAAGTACAAATAGAGAATTTTTAAAAGAAAGAAACTGTTCCAATACAATCTCCACATAATTTTCTATTCGTGGTGGCGCTACTTTTTTTTTCCGAAAGAAGCTATTAAAACTTTTTCTTTGTCGTCTCTATCGCTCTCGTCGTCAATATCATCAAATATATGATATTTTTCACCTAATGCAGCTGCCAATGTTACAAATTTACTTTGGTTTTGGTTCATCATAGTTGATATAAAAGCACAGAGGAAAATGAAATAACATAAACAAAGTTTTGGAAACGAACAACAACAACGAAACTTACAAATTTTATAACTCGACGAGATGTCTGATTAATTCTTTAAAATTTAACAGTTATGTTACCATAATGCGTTCATGAATCACGTCTTACAATGTGCTCCATTTCAAATGTCAACCAATTCCATTACAGAGTGAAGTGTTACTTTGTACATCCGTTCATGAACGCACCCCAGATGAGCTGACAACGTCTTGAAGTTTTGCCAACCCGTTAGCTGTAAATTGCCCTGACTGTTGAGGATGAATTGTATTTACGGTTGGTAAATTAATATTTATTCTGATAAGCAGGAAAGTGAGTGAAAATGACATCATCGTCTTTTTATCGTAGAAATCTTATAGGAGAAATACTTTCAGTCATACTTTATTCTGTTATTGAGTTTTGGGTGTCTGAATGTTCACTCAAGAAAAATGTGTATACAAACTACACTTCGGTAGGTGAATTTTGGAACAGCTACCACTGCACCAACATGAAATACTTGGTGCACTTGAGCCTCTTGAAAATGTCCGGTTCACTGTTATATCTAACCGATTCACAAATCAGATAAAACTTACTGAAAAGAGAAACAATTATAAACTAACACGCTAACGATGCTTCTGGGGTGTTAAAACTAGATAAGTGAAATTCCTGTAATATGCTAAGTTCTGAACGTTTTTGTTCCCATGAGTAAATCTCCAGAGCGTTTTGAATGAAGTTCAAGAAATTCCTACTGATAACCGAAACGAAGTTTTCCAACTAAACTTAAGATTATATTGTCGTGAAAACAATCAGCAACGGGGGATTCGATACATTGCTACAGCTAGGTATCGAAATACAGTGCATTAAAAGTTGTCAGTTTCGGTAGCTTTAGATGATGTGTTTGGTTTTTCCCTTGGTTCAAATATATTTTTAGTTAGTAGTAGGCTGCACTCAGATCTTTTTTTTTATTTTCGGATCTCTTTCACGATGCGAGGCTGCTTTTTGGGTGCGATGAAATGAATATAACCTCATTCTCTCGCGGTACCAGCGGCAATCTCATGTCCCATGAGAAAGTTAGTTTGTTGTGACTAGCCAGCTGCTTAAGGGACTGGTTTGTAGTTGCAGACTATTCAAGAAGTTATAGAATTAGAGCTTTTGAAGCCATCAAACGCAATGAAATCTGCGGATAATTCCTTGGAGTATTGCTGAGGTGCTTCCTAGGGCGGCTGTAACCTGTAACCCTCAGCCTCTTTCGTATGATTTCAATTTTATAGTTGGTGAGGATTCCTTCCGTAATCATGGGGAAAGAAATCCGTGGGGATATCCATGGACCAGGTTTCTCCAAGCTTAAGTATCTCAGGATTTACGGTTTTCAAAGATTCAGGCGTCTATTCTGTAATATTTCGTTCAGCAAAGGTTTCGTTTAGAAATGATGGGAAGTGTGAACGAAAAATTTTGAAACGTTATTCTGTATCTCTTTCGTTGGCCACTTTCTGGGGTGAGTTCGAGAACGTCACACTGGTTGAAATTTTGCACTTGATTGGTGGGGGTAAAGGCGATAGTAGTGCGACGCTCCATCGAATGAGTTCTCAAACGGATATACCTTCTTAAACTTTTTCAAATATTATTGTTCAACTTTCAAGTTTTTTTTATTTTGAATGTAAAGTAGATAATATGAATAAAAAACGTGTCCCACTGATTGCGCTTACATTGGGAAAACAGTTGCTTGAAGGGATATGTACATTCCGACTCAGAAAGCGAGTCGAATAATGAAATGGAATTCTCCTTAATATCCGAAATTGAGTCAAAGCTGCAACCGCGGAAAAGAACACATCCAAGGTGTAAAGATTACTTTGAAGGAGTTATTCCCAGCTATTCTTTTTAAGAGTTTCAGATACATTTTAGAATATTTATAACTAGCCTAGGTCTAATAGTAATGAATCTGGCGCAAAGAGTTTTAAGCAGAAACATTTTTGAAACCCTTTAGGCACGCCAATCTACCACAAATAAGCTTAATGATATTTCAAATTTGATAGGAAAAGGAAATTAATTTATTTGTAGATTAAAATTTAATAAACATTCATAGTCATACTGCATACTTTAGAACATGAAGCAGACAGGAAGGAGTCTTGTCATTCATTAGCTGTAGAAATTGCGACGGAAGTCGCCATTTGCAACACACTGATTATGACTCATTTGTGAAGTTGTCGTTGACTGACGTAGATTGTTTATGTAGTTTTTTTGGTGAAAATAAGTAAACGGAAGTATTATTTTACATTCGTATTTTCATTGCTCCTAGATAATATTGTCTGTATAGGACAGCTTATAGTAGAACATAATATATTTAATACATTTCAATAAGCTACAATTTTAAAATTTCACATATCTCATACCCTATACAAACAGTACGCCACTGTCAAAACGGAAACGACTATTCGCCATTTGCAACCTCCTATTTGGACGCAAACTTATTTGGTAAATGCTCCTTCCTGTCTGTTTTATGTTTTAAGCTGCATACCAATCTAAATTCTAACCACAAAATATTCAATCCAAACTGACAGGTGCGATTGCTAACCGAGTCGGGGAGTAGTTTGAGCGACGCTCGAGTGTCGCTCTAAGGAGTTCTCGGACTGTGAGGGAGTACACAACATGAAGACAAGAGTTCTCGGATACAAAAATAAGTGAATTTCATACTAGTGCGATGTTCTCGAACTTAGCCCTGATGTTAACCAAAGCTGGACGTTTTCAACTGGGTAGTAGAGCAAAATATCACAGCGTTGTCAGATGTTTGAGTTCCATTCTAATTTTATAAGATCGTAGCCTATATACATTCTATATTTTATGGCAGAATGACATTTTGTTTATCATAAAGAAATGTATTGTATCGTTAAAATATATTTCTTCACCATGAAAACGTATATTGTCTGGGTTAGCGATATGTTTTATATTTGTAAAAAATTTTTGTTAAAAACAAATGTTTCTTCTTCAAGGAAACTATCAATTTTTACTAAAAATCAACATATTTATCATAACCGAACCTTAATTTTCATAAACATTATATTGCCTTGTAGTGAAAAAATATATTTCCCTTAAAAACCGAATTATTTATGGTATTGTTCATGGAAGTTACCTACATGCACTATTTAATACACTGAGCTTTTGAAATGTTTTCAAATATTTAGAAATATATTAAAAGTTCACGGTGTATTAGGCAGTATGGGTAACTTCCACACGGTTTTCTAAATAATTGGGACACTTAGGAAAATATCTTTTTCACAAATGTTTTTCTAAGCCGTTTCCAGACTATGTCGAACAACAAAGTTGACTTTCGTTTTGTATGTGTGGACTAGTCGATCGAATTTGTCGATGGTTAGTCTGGACACGGATAAAAATGACAGTCTTTTTATGACAAACATGTTTAAATCTAATACAAATTAATGTGGTCTATTTATACATAAAAGTGTTTAGTATGAAAGCAGGATAGGAATAAAAAACTTGCTGCTCAATATTTTGATGTATTAAAATGAAAACTGTACATTTTTGGAATAGAAACCATATATTTATAAAATGGAAACCATTCATTTCTCAAATTGAACATATCTACATGATCTAAAACATAACCAACAATGGTATCCATAAGATAGCCTTGTCTATCCTTAAGTGTGCTCATTACTTTCCCCGTAGTAGTTTTTTGGAGTTCTTGGAGTAGATTTGACAGGTTTAATTGAGAAATGTGTATGTTTGAGTTACATTTTGCTTGCTTGTTACTTCTATAACTACTTGGATATAAATATCATTTCTTTACCTTCAAAGATATTTCACAATTCTTGTAATCGCCATGAGTTTCACAATAAATTCATTCTATTTTTGAACTTATTTTTGTCCAGAGCACTTCAACTACATACTTCACAAGAACAAAATAATCGGTAAAATTGCAGAAACTGATCTAATTTCACATGCAGACTGACGCCAAACGTATTGGTGGTGACCGTTACTGAATAATAGGGGAGTGTGGGGGTGAGAATTCTATGTCTTAATTGCCACATAATTTGTAGGCTAATGGGATTTCTTACGGGTAAAGAAATATGTGAGTTGTAGCAAATGAGTTTTTTTCTAACAATAAATGTACAATTATACTGAAATACTTATTTTTTCGGTATAAAGTAGATCTTATTGGAGGCTAATAATCTATAGGCTTATTCAAAAAATGTGAATTTCTGTCAAAACTTTCAAATGATTTACTATGAATAATCAATTTGTTGTTTTAAAGTGATGGAATATTATTCAAGATGTTAGGTTTTTTTCTGGTAATGAAAACAATTTTTACCCAAATAGCATCGTTATATTTTATGACAAAATATTATATTGTGCTCCGTTAACTTTCATAGTTTCTGAAGAACTATTGTATGAAGGTGTGCATTGAGAAGAACAAATTTCTTTACATTGAAGAAATTACACTCGAATTATTTTTTTATATCAAAATTTCCCAATATTTTTATGTTAATATGGCTTCTCAATAATAAATAAGCAATGTTAGTTTCAAACAAAGGGGAGTCAAACAAATCAGTTTATTTGTCTATAAATAACTTTTCTCTCGGTGTAGCATTTTGGATACAGAATAACATTTATCGTTCGTAAACGATATTCGTTCATCAACGGCATCGAACATACTTACAGAATAGACCCCTTAGCATGAATTAGCCTACACGCATTTTTCAGATGGATCTCTAGTACATGTAGATGTTGTAGAAGAAGGTCCAGCGATAATTATTCTACAGCTGCACTGGGTGACGATCTCATTGCACCAGTGAGTCACATGCACGCGAGTTGCTTTGTTCCCAATATTTGTCTTGAGCTCACATCTTTCATAATTTTTTTGCATTTTTGTATAGATCATTTTATTGTTAGTATATTTCTTTTTGGTTCGTCTCGCATATTATATGATTGTTCATTCAGAAAAAATTTCCTCGCAATTGAACTAATACGTGAAACTTCGCCAGAAACTATATTTTTGAATATAAAACACAACTCACAATAGAAATATAACCAGGATACCTGTGAAACAATAAATGAGAAAATATTCTAAGGAGCAAAACTAAAAATGTAAAATTGATGGATCACGACAGAAATTCATATTCGCTTACAAAAAAACAACGAACATTTTTTTGAAACTATACAGTTCTTATTTGAGAAAATTTGCATTACATAGGTTGAAATGAAACAATTTAATTTGTTAAAATCTACATTATATTAAACTCAAAGTTGTGACGCGCTTCTCTAACAGTAGGTTTCTAAAACGAGAAAATTTTAAATTTCACAGTGCCTTTATACTGCAGTTTTACGGATATTGACAATAATATTATAATCAATTTACATGAAAATAGCAAGCAAACAGTGTTCAAATACGGGATAAACTGGAGTATTTAACAAATTTACTCACATTATTCTCACCGGTACCTTTCTAGATAAAAAGGTTTAATAAGGGAGAGTATTGTTGATATTTATTTGGTCGTTAAGAAAATTATCTGAATATTTGAAGTTTTAATTTTAGGGATTTAGCTCCTACATGCCAAATTTCAAAGTTTGAATCGAAAGAGTGTTGGTTTGCAAATAAATGATTTGAGTTGTAGTTGGGATCTGATTTTTGGTTGTCATAGACGTTTGTGTTCTGAAATTCTAGTTTTGGAATTCCTAAGAGTTTTACCTATATGAATTTTATCAATATCACAGTTGTCATTACCACATTTCAATTGATAAACTCCTAATCTGTTTAATTTTGAAGATTTAGATTCGTTGTTTTCAATGAATTTAGATAAATTGTTATCGGTTTTGAAGCAAATATTCGAGTCTAAAGTTTCTAAAAATGATTTAATAAGGATGGTCTTCCAAAGTATGTTAAGGTTTCAAATTGATTTTAAATACTTGAGTTAATACACTTTTTGCTTCTTATTTCCATGTAAATAGATTATAATATTATTGTCATTATCCGTTAAGTTCAGTATTAAGGCACTGTTTAAATTAAACATTTTTCGGTATAGATACCTCCACTCGTCTGAGAAAGTTACTGTATTAGCGAAACGCGTCACAGCTTTTTAATATAATGTGGATTTTAACAAATAAAATTGTCCCATTTCATCCTTCAGTATGGATCTACAGCAATTAGAAGCCTCATCTATTCAATTACATAGGTTGACTACCTTTTGGTTTGTCTTAGAAATGTTTTCACTCCCCACAGTATATTTTATAATGTGTAAATATGCTATTATTTCCAAAACTAGTTTCAAAATAAATGAAAAATATAAAACACAGACAGCAGAGATGATAGCAAATGAAATCCAACAAAGAAAATTTATGTAAAACCGACCCATTAAACTCTAATCGATAGCCTGGAGACATGCACGCAATGCAGATAATCCCGCCGCCGGCTTCACTCATTTCATTCCATCAATCATGCAAATCTTTCTCCAAGAAATTTCTAAGCTTCTCTTTTCTTTCTAGAGTCCTCTCGGTTGCCAACACAAATAGTTTTGAGGGCTTATCAAGAACCGTAGTTATAAGGCTCACTTTCAACCACAAATGGGCTTCTGTAATCAATCAATCTATCAGAGCTGGGATACCTATTAAATGTAATTAGTAAATTAGTTTTCTTCCAGTTTATAACACTCACTCCGTGTACGTATTCAAATAATTCATTTTCCTACAAGCCAGCTAAGGGATGGTCTGGAATTTCCAACAATGACTCAAAAAAATATAATTCTTGCCCTAAGAAATACAGAAACAGCTCCTCCTTCCAGGATGTTATCATCTGTCCATTCCCTTCGATCTTTCCCAATTACCTCAAAGTTGATGTAAAAGAGGTATCTAGGAGTCATATGGTTCGTTGGTTTCATTCCAATAATTTTACTTCCAACTATTTCCTCCATTTCATCCGATCTGCTGTTTGTGTTTTTTGCCTTAGAAATTCCACTTCCACTTTCCTCATGAGTGTTATGTCAATTGGAAGAAGGACCAGCAATTCTTTTATGACTGACATTGTAAATTAATTGCAAATAATGAGTACAATTCCTTTATCAATGGAAGATTTAAATTGAACCTAACTTTAACAGAGACTGACCCATATTGTGAGAAAACAATTTAGTGCTGGAAAAATGGAAAATGACAAAGATGGTTTGAATTTCAACGAAAGCAACGGAGACTTCGGAATATATTATATAGAATGCATGAAGAACAGCATCTACACATACATGAGACAGAAGTTGGGTTGAGAATAAGAGGGCTTAGTAGTAAACACATTTCTTTGAGCGGAAATGCCTTATGAGAACTTTCGTAGAGACATCCATGTACTATCATACACACCTGGAAAATAATATCCTCACCACCACATTTTCGAAACGAATATACGCATAGAGACATAATGAAATAAAAAAAGAGAGTAGGTATTTGATGTATGGCAGTGTGTGGCATTATACTTTTGTACTTTCTTATATGGTTTTAATCAAAATTAACATAATGTTTATATTAAACAAAATCATATTTCAATTCACTAATGGTTTCCTTATTTTGTGTTTGAAGTGATAAAGTTGTTTTTCAAAATAAGGTTTTTTGCTAAATAAGCTTAAGTTGCGTAATATTGTTATATTCACAATTTAAGGATTCTGGACTTTACCAATGATGGTTTTTTAATGGTCTTAAAATATTGAAAAATTACATTATAATTGTTCGATATCGCTTAGCTGCATATTAGAGAGTTATTGGGAACACGAATTTATTGCCTTGCAGTAATTGTGATCACCTTAAACAAATAGTGCTCGACCTTAAAACAGACTTAAAATTTTGAATTATTGAAACATGAAACATTATAGTTAGGGAGACGAGGTCGCTAAATGGCGACATTCTCGAGCGCCGTCGAGACCTATCAAAATCGAAAGATAAAGTAATTTTGAAAAGAAAAGCTCGTATGGTGAAAACCCTCTTAGCGGTGGGTATGGCGTGTACGGTTTTTCAAAAATGTTGAAAAAAACAATTACTTGGGCATTCTCGAGCGCGTCAGATATTCATACCACGTATGCCCCAAGTGCCTCTGATAACAACGGTATACTAATTTGCCGGTTTGCGTGGTGGGGGTAGGAATATAAAGTAGTCAAAAATCCGGAAAAAAAAATTTACTCGAGCGCGTCAGATTTTCGGGCGGGGTGTTAAGTTACATTCCTCTATTTTGCTTCAATTCTTCACTTCACTTCTTCACGATAATTTGAGGATCTGAGAAAGTGTACATATTAATAATACTTTTGTATACAGATACGCGTAACTTTTTCCGAGTCCACGAAAATTGTCGAGAAACTTTAGAAAAAAAAATGAGATGATAAAATAAAAGTAACATAATAATTCAATCATCGTTGTTCCATAGGTATCACTTTTTTTAACACCCTCAGTTTTCGAGATATTATACTGAAAAAACGTTTGAGTTTTCATGATGCTTTAAGTCCAAAAGTTTTGACTTTGTACGAAAATGTGAGGACACCTTTTTTATGTAAAATGAAATTACCTTTTTTTTTCATTAAACTTTTTTTTTGTAAAATATATCGTTCGCGACTTATATGCCGCAACGCGTTTTTCGGAAGACGAAATGGCTCCTCCACACTTCCGATCATGCAGAAACCGGCAGATTTTGTATTTTTAGTAAGTTCTAGATTATATTCTTCAAAATAAGAAAAAAATAAAATCGCGCTCGAGAATGCCGGATTAACGTTTTTTTTTCACAAGTTCGCGACCCTATAACTCGGCTGCGTCAGGGACTTATCGTTAGATTAGTTAAATTTAGTCCAAAAACACTAAGATCAACCTCCAATATCTTAATATGACGCCCTCGAGTATTTCAGACTATCGATTTTTTTTACTTATCTGATCGTCTATTCTAGGTGCGCGTCACTACGTATAGAGCTAATACTTTCCAAAGTTGTTCTATTAGGTCTAAGGTATCTCTCATATCTTCAACTACCACGCTCGAGTATTCCCGAAAAATCCCCTATTCGCCTCCCTAACTATTAAGGTAGGTATCACAGATGACACAGATCACCTACACGTGACATACAAATATGAAATAAAATCGGGATAGTGCACTGCAGTAATCGCACACAAATAAGGACAAGCACTAACCTTAATAGATCTTTTAGGTCTCAGTGAATGTCACCCCAAAATCACACATACATCACCTTAATAATGTTTCCCTTATTCAAAACATCAAATGTGCATGCGTATATGTCACTATAACGACAGCACTATTACTGCTTCACCTTATAAAAGTTCCAATAACTTTATTATGTTCCCAGACAGCACAAGTACGTACCTAAAACGTTTTCAGGATGTCCGTTATTAGACATTCGATGTCTCAGGTACGTCCGTTCAAAAACCTTAGCCGTCCTCAGGACGTCATGAGGACATCTTTTGTTACTAAACCATACGTCCCTGGGAAGTCCTAATAAGAACATTCCAAGTACGTCCCTTAATGGACCTCCCTAGTACGTCCACTAATTTTTTTCAATGGACCTTCGTAGGATCTTTTTTATGGACACAGGAAAATTTATTGAGAATAATTACCATAATATGTCTATATACATTTATTAAAATTTTCATACATTCATATATAAGGACTAGAACAGAATAATTGTTTCTATGCCTTCCACATATTAGTTCAATTTTTGTAGGAAAATCAAGATTGAGGTTATGCACTGTTGAATCTTCCATGGGGCCATTTAAAATAATTTGTCGATGAGATACATCACTACTATGTACTACAATCAACGGTGGTTTTCTTCAGCACAGAATGCCTACCCCGCCGGTATACGGCAACTTTAAGTCTGTTGGCACGCATATAGTATTTCTTCATGAATGCCATGTTAATAAATGGGATAAAATGATCTTATTTCATTCACACTTACGTGAAATATGTACCACTGGGTTTAACAACACATTATATTAAATATCACAACACTTAACTATACCAAATATAATAATTTATACTCTTGTCTCTAATTATATTACACACACAGAAACGATAAACAACCAAAGTGCCCACTGACATAGATGGTGGGGCCGAAATGGCGGATGTGCTGTCACGCATGCGCATTCAATGAATAGAAATAAATGTGCTGAATTAAAAAAAATAGAATGAGGTGATTATGTATTTTTTGGTTTTTGGTTATTATACGCCTAAAAATTGTAAATAATTGTGGTTTCTTGGTTCCTAATAACGATGTGTATTATTTTCCAATTTTTGATTCTAGTTTGTGCGTCCCCAGGACGTACAAATTAGAACATTCCTAATACGTACAAATTAGAACGTCCCTAGTACGTACAAATTAGGTCTGGGACGTTGGGACCAATTCAGGACTCAATATGGACGTCCTAAGGATATCCTGGGCTGTCTGGGTTATAAGCAATGATGGAAGAAAAATGGACGAAAAAGCTTCCAGAAGTGATAAAATATTATATTTATCCTAAATCCTGAGAGAAATCAATATCTCAGTAATAAAAAAAAAGAAGATTCGAATAAAACCCATTGAACAATAAACATTAACCTGAAATGTTTAGCTGGTGAAATAATATTTAAGACCAATTTTTTGATATATTTAATTACTTCATTATTTATTTGTGCTACGGAAGATATGTCTTAGTGAATTTTTATTTTTCAAGTTGAAAGTATTTTTTGCGGTAAATATTTGACCACCTCATCTATAATTACTTTGATCCGATTGGGAGAATATAAGAAGTGAATATATTGCTCGTTTTCCTTTGTCTGACTTTCACTGCACCTACTTACTCAATTTCCAATGCTTTTTTTATATTTACTTATGATGGGATTGCAATATTTATAAAAAAAATAGAAGATAGGGTTTTCAGGATAATCATTTCTAATTTTGTCTTAGAATTTTAGTTTGTAAGAAACATTTCACTCCGAAAGTGATCTTGTGCTTAAAACTAAGTAGGTATCGGGCGTCTCTGGGCAAAAGCGAAGGGTTCCGTACCATTTAGTCCGGAAAATACAGGGCCAACAACATTAGTCTCTTTCGCCAGGCTGATTTTTGGTGTACAGGTTATTAACACATACAAGAGGATATGATGTTCCCAAAGTGTCAAATTGAACCAAACATTGCTTAAAAGTCATTTATAACTGTGATTTTAACGATATTTAACGTTTGAATACTTTCCCATTCGCCTCATAAATATCTACAAAACTGAGCTTAATACGAAAAAAGTATTAATTAGATCCAAAGTTATAGATAGAAAAAATCCTTGTTTATGCAATGTTAAATGAACAATTCCAAAACAAGCTAATAGGACGATCACTGCCGTGTCTTTGCGTTTCGTGGAATCATTCGTTCTTACTCACATAACAGACATTAAGTACCAAAGCTGGAATTTGTAAGTGAAATAATTAAATAGTGAGTAAGAACAAATGATTTCACGAAACGCCGAGACACGGCAGCGATAGGAGCTTGTTTTAAAATTGTTCATTTCACATTGTATGAACAATTAGGGTCGTACGGGGATATTTTTCAGGGTGATGCATGCCTCCCAACTGCCGCCCCTTATTTTGAATTAGTATTTTAAAGTTATGTTGCCTATTATAATATCATTAATTATTTTCTGATATAAGCTGATATAAGCCTAATTAATATTTTTTTCCGTACAAAGCCTAGTTTTGTAGGTCTTTTGAGAACGAATATAAAAGTATCCAACTTTTTTTGTGAATCCCGAAAGAAAGGAATATGAAAGAAAAACGTTAAATATCGTTAAAATACAGAAACAAATGACTTGAACAAAATGTGGTAATTTTGTGGGTCTTTTGAAAACGAATAAGAAAGTATTGACATTTTTTTTTGTAGAACCCGAGGGAAAAAGATATAAGAAGAAAACGTCAAATATCGTTAAAATCACAATTACAAATGACGGTGTGGTTCCATTTGACACTTTGGAAACATCATATCCTCTTGTATGTGTTCATTACTACCTGGAGTGCGATTTTCGGAACCATTCGGAAGTAAATCATATACGAGAAATAGCCATTTTCGTATGAAATTTAAATAACCTAATTTTCGACATGCTCAAACGGTAATCGTATACGAACACTTTCGTATGGCTTGTATCGAGTGGGTTCATTAAATTCGAATAAATGTTTTCGTGTACGGAAAGTGTAAATTTACATAACCTAGATTGAAAATATTTGTGTTTGTTATGTCATTAATTTGAATAATAAATGATATAAGGAGCAATTCTATAAGCAAATGTTAAGTTTTAACTCACAGTTGAAAATAAGACAATCTGCTAACCCATTTTTACAAGTCTGTATGCATATTAAGCTTTAAAGTATTAACGGAAAACTTTTTATTGGATACCATACATATTGAAATTCGAATTATAATCTTGACTAGGTATAGATTGAAACATTTATAATAGCGGAAGCTTTGTCAAATATAACGGCGTACCGTTAATTTTTAACCACTTCTTATAGAATTGCCCCTTTAATTAGTTATAATATGGCAGTTTTTGATGATTTAATTCATTTAAACTTCATTAACGCTATACAAGAAGCGGAAGAGTTAGCAGATAGACCTCCTAGGATCTTTAACTTCAACCCATTTATTGAACCTTTCGAGGAATATTCAGAAATATTTTCACATTTTTTATTAAGAGCAACACTGGAACTTGAATTTCCCATTTTTTAACAACAAACAATAATAAAGGAAAAATGCTAAATAAATAATATCAAAAGCCAGTTTGGACTCACTATACTTAATACATTAGCTGATATATTCTTTGCATAGAACTAATAGAACTGCATAGATAAGGTATAATTCTTTGCTTCCCAAATGTCACAAGTGACAAGACCATACGATTATTCGGTGTTGCCGGCTGTTAAATTCTTCGTGTACGAACGTTTAATCGAATGGTGTTAAAAAATACACATTTAGCACCGTATACGAAAAAAATTTATGTAGAAATAACCGTACACGCATAATATTCGTGTGAACTCGAAAATCACACCCCTGTACACCAAAAAACAGCATGCTGAAATAGTGAAACACAAAATGGTCAGTTTTGGTCTAAATTTCCCGGCCAGATTATCTATGGAAATATACATACATGCAAGTGAAGCTGATATAATTCCTTTAGCTGACATTTTGGTTTTGTCCAGTGCCATCAAACGATGGAAAGAAAAGAAGTTTTTTCCTTGAGTCCAGGGAAAAGATACTAAATTGGCAACGGCGTGAGAAAAAAATTCAATTTCTGAAACCGTCAAGTCAAAATCGCTTCTCGATATATCAATCGAGTTATTTGCTCATCAACTGAGTCGGAATTCAAATGATCACCCAGTATTGTGAAATACTCTTTAGGTAGTCTCAAGTGATTTATCGGATTCTCCTCATTGCCATAACTTGGATACACGGTATTTTACATTTTTCAAATGCCGTTTTTTTGTAGAATGTCAAAAGCAAATCGGTACATGTTTCCAAAGGATGTTTATCTCAGCTTTTATGGGACAATATTATTGATACCCCACAAGGTAATTACCAAAGAAACTTTGTCCAAAATAACAATTTTCATCTCTGTTCGTTGAAACGAGGGCACTGATTTAATTTTCAACGACTGACTTCGAACGACCAATGCATTTAAATGAGACATTTCATTTCCAAAACTCATGAGCGATCAATTACAATTACAAATTACAATACCCAAATGCGGTCCTTTTCTGCTCCTTTGTTTCATGCGACAATTCATTCTACGCTTCCAGAGAATAAGCTATACTTTTTTTAATGAAAAAACATACGAGGTAGATGTAATATTTTCACTAACTTTTTATCGATCACTGGCGTCATTTATGTGCTAAAAATATATATTTCACTACATCATTATCTATAGAACGCTTTGTATAGAACTTTCGATATGATGCTTTTTATTCTTGTGTTTATGTGTCTTATACCTAGAAAGCAGGTGATCTTTTTCGAAGTAAATGGAAACATTCAGGAAACAAGCGGTTATAGCTTTGAAATAACAAAACTTCCAATCTCAGTAATTTCAAACAAAATCAGCATCGGCTCGTAGCCTGTTCGGTTTTCCGCATCAAAACCATCGACAAAAAACCCAATTAGAATTAGAAACGGAGCAGATTCCAGAGTTTGACATCCAATCGGGCTTGCGGAAGTTCAGAACTGATCGGGTACAAATGAATGAAATGTCAGGGAAGACACAACACAAAGCCACGTAGATTAAATCATTAATTAATCAGGAAAAGTCGTGGATAAAATACAGCGCACATTTGTCAACACCCCGTTGATTCGCTTTTTAATGTTGCGGTTTATACAAAATGTCCCATTTCATATTATGTAATTAGACAATATCGATAAACATATACAAGGTGTGAGGACGAGTAAACCAGCGATTGATTTAACAGAAGAAATAGGTCAAAAAATTGTGAAACTGCCTTGGCTGCGTCACTTCCACTTACAGGTAACTGTGCATCCACCCACAAATAACCTAGCTTCCACCATTGAGGGTTGTAATAAGTCTAGTGGACATTTAGGGGTATAAAAGCCAAAAGATACCTATACTCTTATATAATCAGGCAGCACTGAAACCTGTAGCATGCCTGCATATGAGATGAAGACTGGAGCTGCCTTGTACAACTCTAAGCACTGGCAAACTGGTATAGGGTGACACATAAGCGGGTCCCGGTGTACAAGGGTATTGTTGACAATAAAATGGTGGACACCCTAGCATAGTTATGGTTGAAATAATACCCTACTTGGTGTGCGTCATCGATTGTGACGAATATCCGGGTTTTCGGCATTTATTTTATATTTTTTCTGACTAAAAATACTTAAGAACTTTCAAAATACTGATGTTTTTCCGTGTATCCATGCATATTTTTGTATTATTTAAATAAGTATAACAATAAGATTAATATTCACTTTTCATAAGTATTAATTGACCGTAAACAACAAAGTACAGACCTGTCGAGAACTGTCAGTGTGACAGTAGACACATTACCGCTATGAAAGTAACGCCTTCATAGCATTTTGAGCTCTTGATTGATAGGTGGCGCTTGCGAGTAGTCTAAACATCAACCAATCAAATTTTTGTAAGTCAAAGATTCGGGTTCACGTTTGTAATACATTTAAACGGTTCATTATTGTGATATTTTGATTAGGATTCACAGACCTGCCTTTTTTTCCATTTCTTCGTATGTAATGTGTTAGAAGGACATTAACAATCAATGACGCACACCAAGGAAGCACATGGAAGTGGCATATATAGGGATAAATCACCTATCTGTCGATTGTATATGAAAGAGAAGGAAACAGGCTCAGACATTATCTTGGAGTGTGAAGCACTGTCTTATTGGAGATATAGACTCTCAGAAGTAGAGCATTCAAAGGATTTCTTCATCAAAGGAGACCTAGCGAGAAGACTGCTGAACCTGATAAGGCGCATCCCAACTAACAATTTAAGTCATAAATACTCCTGTCCTAGGAACTATTACCTATCCTTGGTAATAATTTCGTATTTTTTACGAAAATAATACCTTATCGTGAGAACATACAATAGAGTGAATTTATTAAGTCAATAATACGAAAGATTTACCTAAAGTATGACCTATAACGTAACAGTAACAATTAAAGTTATCCTTACGAAAACATTCCTCTTTGAATTTCTTATACATTATTTTCACTCATAAGTATAATTTTGGCGGTAATAATCACCATTAGCCTCACCTAAATATTACCTATAAGTTATATTCACTTATAAGTAAAATTGCTGTGGTTATAATTACGTTTCTAATTTCACTTTAAAGCCCGACTCACTGTTAAGTTGCCAATGCTTATGTTTATGACGTAAATGTTTCAACAGTTCATAACTGATAGGTTTGTGACTTTTTGGTCAGATTATTGGTATTTTGTTGGAAATCGTTACTTCAAAAATTACTTTTTGGTTTTTCTACCTATATGAGATTCAAAAAAACTACAAAGTCACAATTATCGAATAAATTAACCATGAAGTGAATTTAACTTGAGGGTCGTTTTTTTTTGGACGCCATGATGATTATTACTTTCAATTTTGTGTAATTCAAAATTATTGTCGGAATGATACCTAGACCCACATTTAAGCTTAGAACATTGTTAATATATCATTTTTAGGTCCAAACTGAATGTACGAATAGCCTTTTATACATTTTATCGATATTAAATTAATTTCTATACCGCATTATGCTCAACATTTTCTTAGAAAAACTGATTATTTTGGAGGCGAATAACTGATTGTGTTTTACTTTGTACTATTTACCAATATTATTTTATTGTGATTATGTAGAGCAAGCCACCATAGTTTGGAAGTTTAGATCAAAACTTTAAAAGATAAAGAAATAAAATTTTGTTCCACGTATCGCCGAGGAGGATAGAAAATATGTTGTCAGAATTACTACTTTATTACGTTATTATGACGTCGTTGAAACGATATTATTACGTCTTTGTATCCGTTACTGCAACGTTTTTACGACGTTGTAGTTACCACAAATGTGTTCCCCATTTTGGTAGTGGTTACGTGCAGTTGGTAAGGTTTCAAAAGACTTAGCAGCATTGGTGTACCCCAAGGTTCGGTTTTTTGTATTTATTAGCGATGTTACAGACTTATCAATTGACGGTAAATTCCCTTTATTTGTTGATGTCACTAGAGAATACTGGAGTAGATATACGATATTCACATTCTACCATAGGCAAATACCTCATTACTATCAAATCTTGGACGGGCTTTGTTTTGATAATGAAAAAAATTCAGTTTAATTTCACGGATGAGTTTTGCAACCGCTCATACTTAACAATGACTTAAAAATATCTTCAAATTTGGATAAGTTTACTGGTCTCTATATTTACGTAGCCCTTAAATGGTCTGTTGACACTTACTCTTCTTGTTTTGCCATTAAATATGTGTCTAAACATCTTGATTCTTCTACTTCTCCAACAACTCACTACTCTTTGTCGAATCGCTATGGTTTGCCTTTCTGGGGGTCTTGTAGGTTGGACCCTTCGAATCTATCTTGCTTGCGTGCGTGTGCTCTCTCCTAAGTCTCTCTCTCGTTCACGAAGCAGTGATTCATATGCTTCGGCCGGGAATCGAAACTGGGCCGCCGCGTGGTAGGCGAGCATTCTACCACTGAACCACCGATGCTACATCAAAATTCTATGCAAAGCTGGTATTCGCAGTGCTGGAGATCTACTTGAATTTGTTCGGATGAATTTTTACTATTATTTCCATAATTTGTTTTGCGTGATTGATATTTTTTGTTTATTTACAGCATCGGTTGTCAGGACGGTAGGTTGTGTTTACTGGTTTCTAAGTTTAACACGTCGGTAAGTGATTTACTTACCGTTCAGACGTCGAAAATGCAAAATGCAAAATATATTTTAAACTGATCGAAAAGTATAAATGTCACTTTTGACATTTCGTTCATTTTGAAGAAATTTAAATTATTTTATTCGGAATTTATTTCAATACGATCGCGCAAAAAATGGCATAAGCATCTCGAACGTTAAGGGTAATTACAACGTTTGCCTGTATTTTCTCGTAAAATTGGACAAAATAATATGAGGATTAAGGGGTCTAGCACATTTACTTTTCGAAATACAGGGTGTTGAAATTTTGAAAACCTCAATGTTTTAATGAATGGATAAATTGATTTGACATTCGGCAGCTTATTTTCAAATGTAAAAGGGGAAATTTTAATAGAAATAGTAGTTTGTGCAACTAGTGTGGATATGATGGCCATATCGCACGAGGACGAAGTTTGAGCATGACGCTGTAGGCGGAGTGCTCAATAGTTCAAGTGCGATAAGGACAATCCACACGAGTCGAACAGCATATTTTTTCTACGACCCACTTAAGGAAAAATCTAGAAAATAAAAATTTCTATAAACTGTAATATAACTTCAAATTGAAAATTCAACAATTCAATTTTATGTTTCCACTAATTTTTTTGTGGTGAACGTACAGTTCTTGAATGTCCAATTTTTTTAAAGCTACGGTTTCCCTTCTCAAATATACGATGCTGTTATAAGTAGATGTTGCCAGTCGGACTCCCTCATGAAGGGTACCGTACCATTATCTATAATAATGAATATTCTGCTAAATATTTCAAACGTCTACCTGTTGTCGTTATTAATATCAAGCAGAATAATTATTTAAAAATGATATTAACAATAAAAAAAACTTCTTCACGGGGAATCGTTTCCGGGTCTACCGCGTGAGAGTATGGTTTGCTTACTACTCGACCACCGAGTAATATGCAAATTGTCTTTCTATAACGTCAGATGTATTACATAATTTTTGCTTAAAGGGAACTAAAGTTCCTACCGTGTGTCCCGCGACACGTTCTACCTTTTTTTATAAGGTCAGGGATCTTGTAAAAAAAAATTTGGCCGATATCTCAAGAACTTAGCATCAAGATCATTATTGTAGAGAATCCAATTTCGCATCCTTTGTTTCCCGTGAGCCTTTTGTTGTAAAACTCACCATTTACTATTCATGGCCAATCTAATTAACCGTTTTTTATATCTCGGCCGATAACTCTCCAAATATTGAATCAATGAATAGAATGCATCCATTCATTTTGGAAGATTTATTTTCTTCAACTTTTGTTAAAAACTTCTTGTCTAATATCCACACTTTATCAGTTATAAAACGTTCAATACTGGACTACCGGGCGTAAGGTATAAAATTTCAAGGAATTTATAGAGTATAATGGTACAAGTTCAACAAATAAATGATAATCATATCCGGATTGCCTATGTACTTAACAATAAATGGTTTATTTTCCCACCTGCAATAGTGACGGACTTTTTTCTCAATTTATTCTATTATATTCAGTACAGCTACAAAATATTTAGTGTTTTGATTCATCCTGGATTATTGAGTGATTATGATTAATAAATTATGTTCAGATGCCATCATGAAATGGAAAAAAATGGAAGGGAAATATTTTTCCTAAATGTATTCAGAAAAAAATAACACAACATATAAAAATTCCAATTTTCATCCAATCTTCAAGCGTTTTGGAGGCAGCGAAGATACAATTATTCCCCTTTATCTTCGTTACCTTCTTAGTAGGAATACAGAGAAGACTGTGGAGCCTCAATGAACATTCCATTCTCATGGTCGGAGTCCAATGTCAGATCTTCTCGTCCCTTCTTTTAGAGACAAAAATGAAACTGTTACCTGTTACAGAAAAACCTTTGGGCAGCCGCGTCACCTGTTAAGCGTCGACATTTCTACATTAAACGTCCTATATCTCAGAAAGTAACATTGCAAGACATTTTCTCAACAACTATTATGAAGAATGAATTGTTCTTCAAAAATGGATGGATGCATTTCATCGATTCATCCAATATTTTAAGAATTATCGGTCGAGATAGAAGAGCTGAATGATTAAATGGGCCCTACATCGTGAACGTTAGGATTCACAAGAAAATCAGCATCTACCAAAAGGTGTGAAATTTCATTCTCTACAATAATGGTTTCGATAGTTTTTGTCCCAAAGTGCTTAGTTCTCGAGATATCGGCCAAAAACGTATTTTCAAGATGGCGCCTAAAGCTCCACCGGAATCTATCAGCATTTTGTGGTTTTATTTCTCAACCTCATAGAAGTAAAAAATTCAGTGCGCGGTTGAATTCCATAGTTACTGGCCTATTTAACTGTTTGAGAATAAGATGTAAAGTATCTCTCACAGTTGGATAGGCAACCAGCATTTCATATAAGAGGTTTATTATTTTGGAACCCTCTAGATAGACAATTCATAACTCACTGTGCCTAAGTCAATACTGGTTTCATAAAAAATACATTATTTGTAGCCTTGTCACAATTTTTCCGCTTATAAGATCTGTTTTAATGTGTTGTTGAGGTAAACAAACCGTTAATCACACTGAATCAAATTCCCCGTCAGTGTTACTGATTTACACTCATTAATTCTATTCGAAGCAGAACGTCAAAGAAAACTTACGATCCACCCAAATCGAAATAGTAATTAATAGGTATGAAGAGCATAGTCACCGAAATTGAAGTAAATACATGGTGCAGGTTATGCTTTAGTTTATGCGTTGAACTTCGACAATCGTAATAATGAATTTGAAGCCGAGCAATCACATGCAAATCAGCAGACTTCCCGCTGAAATAATACAGTATTATGACATAAATTCACCGTATTAGACAAACAGTATGATGGTAAACGAACAGCGAAGGGAGAGGAATAATATACAAAGCAGGATCCAAAATTACTGTACTGTGGGACCAAAACAGAAGGAGATGTTGAATGTGGTTTAAAATTAATAAAAATATTATAAAATCTTTTGAAGAGAATATTATGAAAGATTAGGACAGTGACGTACGAGAAGAAATTTAGAATGGAATTTGATACAAATTTTAAAAATAATATTTCTGCAGCCGTGCCGTATTGCGCCTCGACTCTTTCATGAGCGATCGATGAATCGAGAAAAAGTTTAAAAGAGGGACTTCATTCAGAAAAATTTCCATTCACCATAAGCAAACAATGAATTTTTGAAGGAAAGTATGTTTTTTAAAAACTTCCTTCTATCACAGGCGTGCTCTAGAATTTTTTTAAGAGGGGTAAATTTAATTCTGAAAGTTTTCTATTCCATGGACGTACGATAGAATTGAAATGTTTCCACATTTTCGGCTGTCCCCATGGCTGCATCTCTTAGTTAGAGAATCGTCCTGTCATCTTAGTACAGTTTTTTTCACGATCCAAGAAGCTGACCTGATCTGAGATGGGATAATGACATGAATGAAGCCATAAAAGTATTAGCCGTGACAGGGTCGTATTTTTTTTGTTGGTTAATTATAAATTATCTCCTGGAAACTCTATAAGACTTTTGGGTCATTAATATTATGAATACTTAGTACCTAATTTTTTTCCATCAGGTATATATAGTGCGGCTAAGCACTGTGAATCCGAAAAGTTTTATGGTTTTATTGCATCTCAAACCTAAGTCAAGTCAAATCAGTTTCTTAGATCGTGGAAAGAACTATAAGTTCAACTCAGAATTTGAGATATCCAGCTATAAACGCGTAAATTATATTTTAATATTCGAAACTTGCTTTTTTAAAAACAAATTATATTAAATATATTTATACAATGAAACTTATATACTAAGTGTAAAAAAGAAAAGATATATGTTACTACTATGATTTATGCCAGAATGAATATTAATTGTTCTCTTATCCTATTTATAAACTTTGATTATCCTCGAGACTTGCTGAATCTGCACTATCCGTGTTCTAGTTGACCGCTGTGAATGAATAGTACCATTGTCTTATTAAAATGTAACTTGTCCATCCCCTGAGGAAGTTTTATAAGGGACAAATAAAACTGATGAATTTTGGTTGCTGGTTGATGGAACTTCTTGTTCTTCTTTCTTGTTTTGATTTATGCTTCTTTTAAAGTATCTGCGATATTTATAGATTATTATACATATACAAATTATTATAATGATAAATACAGGGGGAGTCCAAAAGTAAGTGATGTAAGAAGAGCTGTCTTCATAGGAAAAGGGTTGTAGAAGCTGTTGTTCTTGATGAATACGTTGTAGTTCGTCTAGATGGATTTTTTCTAACTTGATAGTTTTGGTTTTTGTAGAGGGGTAATGAGCAATTGTTTGAATCTTCGGAAGAGTAAGTGGTTCTTCTACTGTTATTTCTTTGGAATTGAAGTAGTTTTCATCGGGAGTGCTGAATTCACATCCTAGCGGTACTTCGATTAGATAAACTCCTTGTAGAACTTGAATGTTGCTTGTTGAGCACTGAGTTGAAATTTTCGTTGATGACGGAAATATGCCAATGTAATGAGAGGTTGTCATTGCTTCCTATTAGTACATTATGGATTGAAACTGGAACATAGAGGCAAAGGGCTTCTTCTTCTGAGACTTGAAGGATTTGGCTAATACAGTCTGGATATTTGCTATGAAGTTGTAGAGAAACTTTTTGACACAGATAAGTAATGTCTAACTTCTTGCAAGCTTTATTAGAATATTGGAAAAGTTCCTTACTTATTGTCAGATAAGGTAGAGGGGGTATAATTGTAGTTAGGTTTTTTGTAGGTATAGAATATAGGTGGTAATGATTAAAGGATTCAGGATGAAGAATTGGGAAATGCAGAACAAATACAACCATAAAATTTGAAAAATAAGCGTCAATTGAAATGACGTCATAATATTTTAGTAAATGTTCATTGTCAACGTATAATATTTGTTTAGGGTTATAATGTTGAAGTATTTTCTCAACAATTGTTTTTATTTCATCTACCTTAATAATACTATTGTGTAAGGTACTGATTCGAGCAAAAGTGATAGCGTTTTCTAAATCAGTTAACAGTTGAATAATTAATTGCAAAGAAAGATTTAGTTGATTCAAGGTATTTTGAATGTAGATAAACTTATCAAATTCAAATACTAATTTGTCCAGGACTGTACTTAATTTTTCTACTTCTTTAGCTATTGATTTTTGATTATTGGTTAATGAAGTTATAGTTTTATTATAATTATCAATTAAACGTGTGGTTAAAGAAATTTGTTGATTTTCTTTTGAAATGATATTTTTCTGATTATTTTGGAGAGACTCTATGGCTTTATCATACCTTTCAGCGTCTGCTTGATCAAGGTTTCCAGAAATTGCTTTTATTATGCTTCCGAGACCGTTAATCAAACCTCGTTTAATTCTATGTGAAGGATAAAGGGTTTGAAACTTTCGTTGTGCTAATTGTAATTGATAATTAATTCCATTATCTAGATTTTCTAGGCTATTCCAATGCAAAGTAGTATTTTGTGACTTAAAAATAGTATTAGTTATATTTTTATAGTAATATTCTAAAGTATCTAATTCTAAAGCTATAGGGGTTAAGTTATAATAATGAATAAAGTCATGTTGACTAATTTGGACCTTTGCTGGGCCCAGGTTCAGGGGTAGTATACCGGGGTTGTCCTCCAGGTTCTGGATTTTTATTTTCTGACATGTTGTCGTTGATAACCTGTAAGGAATTTTGTCTGTTAGAATTCGTTTTCTTTTTATGTTTGACATTCTTTTTATGTACTGTTGTAATTGTGACTTTATTGTTAGATTTGACTGTTTTTGGGGCAAATCGGGGAAGTAATTTGTTTCTTTTCTCAGTAGTTTTGGTAAATATTTTGGTACTGGGTTCGTAATTAATTGGGGGATCTCTCTTTTCGTTTCTGACTTGAATTACCTTTTCTTTTCTTTGAGTAATTTTGTGATTAAGTTGGTCATACATTAATTTCGTTTTTTCACGGTGTTGTTCCGTATAATTATTTATTAAGGTTCTATTAATGTCTATGTCAAAAGGATCTTGAGTGTCTAAATGTCCGTTTAGGATTTCGATAGGTTTTTGTTTAGTTGTACTGTGAATCGAACTATTGTAAGCTAAAATAGCATAAGGCATATGTTCTCGAATATCAAAGGAATTTTTATATTTTTGTCTTAAGGTTCTTAAATGTTCAATTAGTGTGGAATGGAATCGTTCAATCATACCATTTGAACTGGGGTTATCTGGGGTTGCATAATGAATAAGTATTTTATGTGTATCTACAAATTCTTTTACAAGTCCATTTTTAAATTCTGTACCACTGTCAGATACTATCATATGTGGTATACCGTGGTGAGTTATGAATAAAAGAAGTGTCTTAACTACATTTATTGCTGTAGCTCCGTCTATGGGGTATGCTTGTCCATATTTGGAAAAAGCGTCAATTAAAGTTAGAAATTTTTGTCCGTTCGCTTGAAATGTGTCAATATGTAGAATTTCAAGAGGTTTTGTTGGTGTTGGCGTTAACATAAATTTGGGTTTAGCGGTGTGTCTGTCATATTTATTAATTTGGCAATTTTCACATGAGTCTATATATTCTTCAATATCGTTTTTTAGATTTGGCCAAAAATATCTTTTCCGAATTTGTTGTTCTGTTTCATTAATACCTCGATGATTTGTTTTTCCTTCGTGGTAATTTTTTAAAATGTCACTTCTATCATTATTGTCTGTAACGTCTGTAAGAATGGTGGAACATTTGACAAGATTATAAGCTTTATTTTTGAAAGTGCGTTGCAATAGGGCACAAGTGGATTCGTAATAAATATCGGGTGAAAATTGTATAGCATATTTTAATTTGGGGTCTATAAATTCTTTGAAAAATGTTATAGTATTGTTTTCTACATCGTCTAATCCTATTTGAGCGTGAATTCTCTTTCTACCAGGAAAAATTTCTTTAGTTACAGGTTTACTTGGTTGATAATAAACAAAATCTAATATTACTTGATTTTTATAATAGTTCAAGGGTTTTGTGGATATGGGAATTTCTAGAATAGGATTTTCTTGGCTGCTATGGATTGTTTCATCATCGGAGATTTCTCGTTGATCGTTTGGTTGCTGATTCTCTTCTTGGTTGATATCTTGGTTTTCTTCTCGATTGATTTCTTCGTTAGTTTCTTGATTTTCCTCTGGATTCGTTTCTGAAGTTGGTTGAATTGGGTTTGCTAATTCTAGTAGATCTTCTAGAGATACAGGTATTTCTGGTACAT
This sequence comes from Galerucella tenella, assembly GCA_910591685.1. Taxonomy (NCBI): domain Eukaryota; kingdom Metazoa; phylum Arthropoda; class Insecta; order Coleoptera; family Chrysomelidae; genus Galerucella; species Galerucella tenella. The sequence continues at coordinate 57,461 of CAJUYH010000649.1, forward strand.
TTATATCATCGAAATCTGATAATCTTTCTTCGGGTGGATTATTATATAGAGATGCGTTTTCATCGTCTGGGTTTTCTAATCTTCTATTTACTTCTTCAACATATTTTTCCAAGTCGAATATTTCTTTCGTATGAATTTCCACTCTTGAAAGAGCGTCAGCGTTTGTGTTAGATTTTCCTTTTTCGTATACAATGTCGTAGTCATATTCTTCTAGTTTTATGGGGTTGCTTTTTAAAGGATTAGTTAAAGTCATTGAAATTGTTTCGTTACTGTCATTAATTAATTCAACCCAAGCCATACCATTATGTGCTTCGGTTAGGGTTTCTCTTAAATATGCATTATTAATTTTTTGATTAGGTAAAAATATTGTACCTTTATTTTCTTTAACGGGAACACGAATTGGATTTATTGAATGAGGGTCTAATTGGATGAAATAAAATTGAGTTTTATCTGGTTGGTAATATTTGATAGGTAAAATAGAATTTTCAGTAATTAATTTTGAATTTGAAAAATCTATATGTGCTTTTAAAAGTTTAAGATTATCTAAACCGATAAGACCGTCAAAAATCTTATGGAATTTGAAAAGTCCAAATTGCAAATTTTTATTATTTTTAAATTCTTTGAAACATGGAATTTGACTAGAATATTCCTGAGAATGAGTTTGAAAAACTGAACTTACTATAAATGGTTCGTGCTTAATATTATTTTCATAATGTTTAAAGCAAATATCAGGATTTAAGAATGATTTTGTTGAACCAGTGTCAATGAGGAGTTTTAATGGGGGGTTTTGTATAACAATGTAAGGTAGTTCTGTTTTGTCACAGAGGGCGTTAATTTCTGTTACCTGTTTGTTATTGGTTGCGGATCCAACCGAAAATTTTCATTATAATCGTCCGTACTATAAACAATATCTTCACTTTCATAATGTTCATTTATGTTAGTATTGGCATTGTAATTGTCTTGGTCGAAATTAAAGAGTTCTTCAGAAGTCCAAGCTCTTTGAGGAGATTGTCTCTGAGGTATCTGTCTGTTGAAATTTGTAGGAGGATGGCGTGGAATAGGAAGAGTACTTGAAATACTCATAGGAGTAGGCTTATGATTTTGTGTGGGTCTTTGTTGAGGTGAATTTTTATTTGTCCACACATTTTGGGACTTTTGGTGCTTACCAAAAACTTGTTGATTTGTAAAATATCGTTGTGGGGGTAGTTGTCTAGGATTTACATTAATTGGACCTTGAGGAAATGGTCTCTGTTGGTTAGTTTGCCATTGCTGTGGTCTGGAATAATTTTGATAAGATGTAGAAGGTTGAAAAAACTGAGGTTGATGTCTCATAGGAAATTGATGTCTTTTATTAGACGAAGGTTGATGAGGGGGTGAATTATGTGAATTATTACCTTTTTGTAAATAGCGGATATTATTTTCTTCTTGTATATATTGTAAAGCGATTGATAAAGTAGGGGGTCTCATAGCTCTAATTGTTGAACCTAAAGGTTCTTTTAGACCTGCGAGAAAAGTAGTTAAAGCCTGTTGTTGGAAAAATTGTTTTTTATTTAATATTATATTAGGATTATGATTATGAAGATCTATATAATTACATATTATATTTAAAATTTCTAGACATCTCTGATAAAATTGTTGCGGATGTTCATTAAAATTTTGCCTTAAATTAACTAAATCTCGTGTCAATGAGTTTTCATCTCTTTGATCACCAAAGTTTTGTATTAAAATTGTTTTTAAATCATCCCAATCATTATAACCATAAATTGAAATAACTTCTTTGGCTTTGCCAATGATTTTTGAAACTATACCGTGTAATAATAACATATTTTGAATGCAATTCTCATTACCGGCTGTTCTATCGTAAAATTGATTTAATAAAGTTGTAGTTACTTTAATAAAATCATATAATTCACTAGGTTTTCCATCAAAAGGAGGTAAAATACAAAGCGTCTTAACATCAAATTGTGGGACTGCCATTGTATTGTCGGTTTCTTTATTTATTATAGTAGAATTGGAAATATTATCAGTTAAATTTAAATTAGAGATTAAGGTTGCTAAAAACTCTGCGGATATATCACTTGAAGGATTATGAGCAAAGGATTCTGACATAAGTAAGTACTTACAGAAAAAGGGCGATGATCAACTTCATGTCCAGTAGACTGTAGATACTGTATTAGATTCTGGATGAGGAGCTTCAACTGCTGTCGTCCAGGAATGTTTTCTATTTCTCTGAAGGCTGAGCTACAATTGCTGTCCGTCAGGAAAGTTCTTTTCTTGGGTTTTCACTAAGTTTCGAGTTGCACTATATATTAAAGTTCAAATCGCGAATAAACGTTTAAAAACGAAGAGTTTCCACTACTAGGACTCTTTCGCGATCCTACTGACTGCGCCAATTATATTTTAATATTCGAAACTTGCTTTTTTAAAAACAAATTATATTAAATATATTTATACAATGAAACTTATATACTAAGTGTAAAAAAGAAAAGATATATGTTACTACTATGATTTATGCCAGAATGAATATTAATTGTTCTCTTATCCTATTTATAAACTTTGATTATCCTCGAGACTTGCTGAATCTGCACTATCCGTGTTCTAGTTGACCGCTGTGAATGAATAGTACCATTGTCTTATTAAAATGTAACTCGTATGAAGTTATATTCATTTGTTTCGATGCATACGTATAGTATGGTGTAAACGACTATTAAAATCCGAGGTCGAATGTCACAAAAATCGATTTTTTGCAAATACCTCGCTTCCTATGGGTTGTTCGCTATTTGCATTCAATATCAATACTAAAGAAGATTTTGGTTCTTAACGTTGAATGTTGAAAACAAGTCATATTATGAGGCTTATCAATTATTGATGAATACATAATTATTATTAATTCTTATTTCTCCCCACGAACTACAGCGGTCGAATGCCGATGATTGAGAAGAAGAAAATAATTAAAATTATGAGTTGTAGTTTAATCTTCTCAATCTCCACTATAATAAATGTATTAGATGATATTTTTTAATATGAACATCAATTTAGAATTTTTTTATTTATTTCTTTCCATTTATTAAAGAGGTTATCGATATAAAAAACATTAGAATTAGAATATAATTTTAGTATTTTCCTTTACACAATTTTCGGGG
>CAJUYH010000649.1:60703-74187 GCA_910591685.1 Galerucella tenella
TTTTTTTTTCGCTCAGTCCAAAGGTGTTGTTTCATCCTTGGAGTACCTATAATAGTTCCTGGGAGACAAATAATCCCTTGACCTAGTCTCTAGAAGTTCCTACAAATAGTTCCTTGGAGACATATAGTTCCTGAGAGACAAATAGTCCCTTGGTTTCCTGAGATACAAGTTCCTTGGAGACAAACAGTTCCTTTGAGTGAAACAGTCCATAGGAGTACATCAGTCCTTTGGATGACAAACTGGATGACAAAGTTAGGCTTCATCTTCACATGTTTCACATGTTTTAGTGCTAAGTATTTTTTATCGCTTACCAACCCTTTTTTTATTGTAATTTGAAGATAGAGATTATATACATTTTTTCCACTTCGATAGTTTCATTTACTCCACAGAAACGTTAAGTTTTTTTTTGTGAATGAACAGATTAAAAGTTAGTTAACGTTAAAATTGCTTTTTCTTTTTCTAAAATTAATTTTTTTATTTAGATAAATAAGGTAACAAAGCCCTGCGAACTGGCTTAGCTTACTACCAAATTTAATCGGTTAGTTAGGCAAGAACCTGCGGTATATCCAGCATCCATTTCTTAACGCCATTGGTCATTTCCATTTCATAGGCGTCATTTAACATTATTGGTTCCATCCATATTATTGTACATTTCACAACGTACTTATATAAGAATTTGGATTGAAAAACACGTAGTCTCGTTATTGATTGAAAATCCTGAAATTAATTCATAAATTCCGAAGAAAGAAAACAAGGAAACGCTTCATTTAGTATAACGCGTAAACCCCCCTTAAAAGTGAAATATGATGGATGGATTGCTGCCAGCGTGACGCCACAAAAACACATTTGCGTCTCTTCACCGCCGTAATTATTCATTGTAATTTGTCACAGGCACACTTTTAGTTCAATAAGAAGTTATTGTTGCTGTTAATGATTTTCCTTGCCAACACAACTCTCTAACTGAGAATTATTTTCATACTCAAATATTCCAGCATGGAATGGAGACATTCCAGCCGCCAGATGTCTATTTGATATAACCGGATACGGAAGATAAAAATGGTTACCTAGGGATTTTGAGAATAAGATGAATCGAGTTTTAAAACAGTTTGGAGTTATTTTCTTGGGAAATTAAGCCATACTATTTTCAATTTCAATCTTTCGGTAGCACTCCAGCTACCGCTTTTTTGGAAAACAAGAATACTTCCAATAGTTTGATATTGAAGATGAAAAAGTACAAACCCATTGTATTTCACAGACGCGTGAGTAAAAATATCAATTCACGTATTTAACAATAATTAAAAAATTATCATAGTATATCTTACATGAAATGTTTTCACGTTTTACCCAGAAGCAGAATTTTTATTACCGATATTTTTTTCAAGGTCACGAATGTTTATCTTGATAGAAGAGTCGAAGGAACATTGGAAACAGTAACTCGTTTTCAACAATAACATCTGAAATAAGGCGAACAAAGTTTAAACTAATGCTTAAAAAACTATTCCCGATGATTTCAGAAAAATGTTACATATTGTATTTTCACAATAAAATATTACTTTGACGTCAAGTAACACATTTTTCCATTAATTTTGTATTAGTCATATAATATGAACGAGGGAAAGTTGGGGCTCCAAGTGATATTTGTTAACGTATGACATTCGGCAGCTATTGTCTAGGACATATAGCCCGAGAAGTAGATGCTGATTCTCAGTGAACGGTCTACTTTTTGGAAAGTAATTTCCAAGTAAGTGAGGAGTTGTATCTCTGTATCTGTAGAGTAGGGAGGGTGAGTGTAGGGTCACAGCACTTAGGCCACATGTGACCACATCCTCCCGAGGAGTTTTCCTCCTCGGTCATCGTCCATCCTGTCCTTCACAGGAAGGTGGACAGGTCACTGGGAGACATCTTCTTTATATCGGCAGGTGTAGGCCAAGACTCACCGAACACACACTCTCTTATTGACGATAACTCCGGACACTCGCATAAGACATGCCTGACAGTTTCATCTTCCTGTTCACACTTCCTGCATAAATGTGTGTCCACTAGCCCCATAGTATGGAGGTGTTTCCTTAGTTAACAGTGGCCAATCTGAAATCCTACTGTTAAACGTAGGTTTTTCCTGGTCATCGACAAATATTTGTTCGACGCCAGCTTCCCAGGGTCGCCCAGGGTGATCCTGGAAAGACTGCATCCTTTGATTTCATCCCATCTATTAAGGGATTGAGCATGGGTGTAACGTTCGGCTAGTTCCGCAATTGTCGAAGTCGTTTGGCTGTAGGTGTCACTGGGTCCTAAAATTTTCAGTCCAGCCGCTCCACTGGCTAAAGAATCGTCACTGCGATTACCTTTACTCCTGTCGTGCCCTTTAACCCACCCCAGGATAATATTGTTATCTGCCGAGGCGTTAGCTAAATCTAGTACTAGCCTTGATATAACACGTTGTCTGTTCAGGGCTAATAGGGCTTGTCTACTATCAGTGCAGATTGTTGTTTTTGTATGTTTTTGCCAAAAATTCCTTTTTTGGTAAGTTCTTTTCTGACAATTGAGATACCAGCCAGCTCTGTTTGAACCACGCTGCTATTGTTTTTCATTTCTCACTCAATCCTTAGGCTCAGTGCTCTGGAGTAAACTCCACATCCTGAGCCTTCTTCCATTTCTGAGCCATCTGTATATATGCGAACAAATGATATTTTGTTGAAGTTTGTTAAATGGAGTTTTTGTTTTTTTTCATTTAATCACTCTATCTAGCGGTGGACCTACAACTCTAAATCATTTTTTTCCCGAGACCAATTTTTGTTATAAAGGACCCCGCACAAATCTTATGCAAAATGGTTCCCTGTAGGAAATTTAGTATCTATAGTCTATAATACTCTATAATTTCCCGATCAAAAGCCTCCATTGGCCGGAAAAGATCTAATAATCTAATGGATAGTTTTGAGCTACAGGTATCGAAAATTTGAAGGACGGGTCAGTCCACTTAATGAGATAATGTACAATATGGCTAATATCATATTTCCAAGGTTGATATTTCTGGTTGATCTAATGGAAAGATTTCACGATATTTTTACGGAGTCATTCCTTTCTTCGAAGATATGCCAGTATTCAATTCCACAACTGATAACAAAGATCTTATGTGGAACACGTTTGTCAATATTTGTGATTAATTCTACGCAATTGGACTAAAGTTCCAGCTGTCTTGTTTTTATGTTATCCAAAACACCGATTATCACAATTACTCACTAAAGTTGACAAACGTGTTGCATAAAGTAGGTATTTATTTCACAACTGAAACAAACAAATCAAAAATCTTGACATGTATTCGGAGAAAGGAATGACCCTGTATGAATATAGTTGAAACTTTTCAGTCAAACTTGTGATATAATTATAAGGACTATCCTCATCACTTGGTAATATTATAATATCCATGTTGTTCATTATCTCATGAAGTGAAGTAACCCGTTCTTTGTATTTTCTAGACCCTGTATCTGAAAAATTATCCATTGGTTCTTATTCGGCCAATGGAGACTTTCCATCAAGACATCGTCGGCTCCTTTGTTTTTCCAAAGTTGTCACCGAGAGCTGTTCTTATCGTGACACCCGGTGCTTGGAAAAGTCCTTGATTCCGGTGAACTAAGCAAGTTAGATTCATTTTCGTTAAGCGGACCCACTTTTTGGTCATGGTTTATCACCAATCACCAGAAAGTTAATCAAACTTCAACTGATTTGCATTCGTATGATCACTGTAAAATTCTTATTCAACATGTATTATCCAAGGTATACGTGAAGGACTCGTTTGACTTTTATGCGACTCCGTACTTGTCCATAATCAAATAGTATGTAGATAGTAGCTTGAAACAATTCAGTGCCAACATCCGAAACGTATTTTCTGAGTTAAATTGCCATCGAGTTCCTGAGAATAATCCCGGTTATATGTTATGTTCATGTGGAATTGCTTTGAACACTATTAAAGTTTGTTTCGCAACTGCAGGTATAACACTCATCGTTTCGCTCAATCTCATTGTTTTGTACACGTTAAGTGGTTTCCTGTGAAGGATGTTTATATTTTAAAGGGCAATTAATATAAACCGTAATAAAATGCACTTTCATACAGACGAACCTACATATTTTATTGTTGAGCTGTAATAAGATTATTGAGGATTCAATAAAACAAAAGCCGCTGCAGAGGTTTGAAGCTTCCTTAATCGATTTTTTGTTATTATCAGTATCCGCTTTGTTGTCTATTCCTGATCATCCCTTTTGGACATGTAAGTGTTGCAATAGTAGGTAAATCTCAGATAGCATCGGTTATCCTATGGACATCCATATGAAATCCATTTTAAGTACATTAGTCCATGGACTGATAATGGACATCCCCTGTACGACTGTTGGTGGACGTCCATGAAGTGTCCATTTCAAGCACATGTATTTTCAAGTGATATATCTCAATTAAATCCTCAAAACTATAACATATATACTCTGAATGCTAATCCGTGATTCTGCTAACAGGACAGCTGATTTATGTTTGAAAAAGTAACCTAGGATTATTTATCTACAATACCTAGATCTATTACCCCTTCAAAGATAAGGTTTTTTAATGAATAACCCATGGGCAATCCATGTATGTCCGGGGTTGTGTCACCGGGGATCCAAACGAATGTCCACTGGACGTCCATAGACAAGAAATGGACATCCTATGAACATACAGCTGTCCATGAAGATGTATGTATGTATTTATTCATTTTGGGGTGACATTCACTGAGACCTAAAAGATCTATTGTGCCCCCTTACTTTAACCCAGTTTCTGATTAGAGTCTCAGAAACTAGTAGTTCATTCAGTCTTATTTCTCGGAGGAATCTTAGAATGTCTGCAGGCTTCAACTTAGGTAAATGTTCCTCTTCTATCCAGTAATCTCCTAGGTGCTCTGCTCCAGGATTCTGAAGTGCTGTGCAGTTGGATAGTATGTGGATGGAGGTTTCTTCTTCCATTCCACAGAATCTGCATTCTTCTTCCTCCACTATTTCGAGCTTTTTCAGGTGCCCATTCAGGCGACAATGTCCAGTTAGGATCCCTGTTGAAGCTCCTAGCGCAGTTTTACTTTGACTTATGCATTCATTTGATCTCAACAGGTTGTAGTCACCCAGAAGAGTCTTTGATTGTATAAGCCCTACTAGATCTTTCCAAGGGTCAGATCTTCTCTTTTTCTCGGCTTTACTTATTTCTCCCAATATTACATTGGGGCTGATCCCACAAAAGGGTTCAGGCCCGCAAAAAGGTATTTCAGTCCTCCTCTTTGCTAGTTCATATGCTATTTCATTCCCTTCTATTCCAGTGTGTCCTGGAATCTATAGTAAGGTGACTATATTGTTCTCTCCTAGTTCATTGAGTTTGTCCACATCGGACATTCATAGTATATTTTGTGCTATTCGGGATTGCGCTGTTGAAGCCATGTGTATTCTCCAAAGTACCCTACTTACGTAACAATATACAGGATCTTCAATTTTCCTGCTCCGTCCCCTCTCCAATAACCTGAAAATCGTACCCTGTGTGTGACAGGATATCTGTCAATTTCACGAGGCTGTTCGTTTGCACCGAGGTTTGCACCAGATCGAACTCACCAAGTCCACTGACAAATTGAAGCATGAGAAGACCAGGCAGAAATTTACTATAGCGCGACCTTGTAAACTGCTACTTTGCTAAATATTTGAGTGGTGTTGCTATTCTATCAAATTTAGGAAAACCAGGCTTGTCCTTACTATTATTGTTTTTGGTGTGCGAATTCCAACTGGGTTTCTGATCAAGAGAGGGGAAGTAAAAAACATCCCTATAGAATGATGCCATCTCTGGAGCTAGTGGAAGACGATTTCGATAGGAGAACGTATTTTTGTGAACAAATGATGGCGATGTTAGATAAAAATGTGATCCAATTGAAAAATGTTTTGTTTTTTAATAAGATCACATTTACACTTGACGGTCTTGTTAATCGATAAAATTTCCGCCATTGGTCTAATGAGAATCCTCACTGGATGAGAGAAGAATATACGCAATATCCTGGAAAAGTTTGGACATGAATTGTAGGAGTCCCTTTTCAATTGATGGCAACTTGAATGGAGAGAAATATTCAGAATTGCTCCAAAATAATATCATGCTAATTTTGACAAACTTATAGCCTGATCAAACAAAATTCATATGAAGATTTTTTGACATGGGAATAGGAACCTTATTCACATACTTTCTAACTGCACAGCACTTCAGAATCCTAGGGCACAGCACCTGGGAGATTACTGGATAGAAGATGAGCATTGACCTAAACTGAAGCCTGCAGATATCCCAAAATTTCTTCGTGAGACACATGACCAGAAAGTCAAGAAAACATATTTGTATTCTGTGTAAGAATTTAATTTTTGAAATCGCAGAGCACTTTCGGCTAAAGTCATCTTCAGTGCTATACCTGCAGGTAAGTGATAAAAGTTGGAAAATGTGAAATAAAAAATAAGTAAAGAATTACTTACTCGTCAGGTATTTGTTACAAGACAATTTTCGACAACACATTGACGTCACAAAATAAAATATCTCAAAATAACATTAATTTGATATAATCCCCTGATTGGGGTAAACTGTATTCAAGTTTTGAACATTTTTAGTTGAAATTGTTTAAATTGTTCGTGTATCAGTTGAAGACAATTTTAAAAATTAAATAAAAGCCGACATGGAACTAGAATATAAAAATGACGTCTTGAATAGCATTTCGAAATTACTCTCAATCAAACGCAGCATTTCTACAGCTTATCACAGTCTGTGAACGGAATCATAGAGTGTACAATGAATATGTATATAACCAGAGCGCATACAGACTGGGATACGTGGTGTCAATATTATGCAGTTTGTTATAATACCACCCCTAGCACCTACCATCATACACCCTTCGAATTAGTAAACGGCAGAAGTGCAGCATTGCCAGATGGATCACAAGATAATATAATACAGAACCGTTATACAACATTGAAATTCGAATATAGAAATACAGAAATTCGATATAGACTTCAAGTACCCATGAAAAAGCTAAATAGATTTAAGGAAATATGTGATTAGATAGGAAAAAATTTGATATAGAACTGCTGATTATGTTGAATTGAATTAAAGAGATCTCGTTCTTCTTGAAAAATAAAACGGAACCAAATTCTGTGGAAGACATAGTAGTCCATACTTGGTGGTGGAATTTGCCAATCCAAACTGTAAGATAATGCTGCGTGACGGAAAGCATACCACTGTATTAGGTACATGAGAATCGGCTGGATATATGAATATTCGGCAAATATTTATGTTCTATATATTATGTAGAATCTCCTGGAGGAGGAACAGTAAGCACTTAAAATTGAATTCTTATGTTCAAGAAAAGACAGCATACTCCCTCTCCACTAAATGCTTACTTCTCCAGACATTGTATCTGTGTTATTCTATAGCTTCCCCTCTTCCACTCACAGAATAGCTATGCGGAACATAATTAATTTGTAATCTGATAATCCAAAATAGTCACTAATAATAACTTTTGTATGTGTATTGTGTATATAATTTTTCAAATTTCCAATTTCTAGTTATTTTTTTCAACTTGTATTTTTCAACTTTTGGGGAAGGGGAATAAGATGGATAACCCCGATAATTTTATTGACATTGTTATCTACGTAGCAGTGAGAATTATCTATCTCAACCAAATTTTTTCTCGTAATCAAAATCTGAAAGAATGGCTTGTGGCCGGCCAACTGTGAACCATCCTCTTTGAGAGGGAGGATGTAGCTCCCGGTATATCAAATAATTCGCTAGCTTATCAAACTACAGTTTTTGACGAACATTCGAGGCAGCCCCTGTAAAAAAATATTTGCGAATTTTCAAACATTTAACTAGGAGAGAACCCGAAAAAGCTATAAATCGTCTTATCACTACTTATAAAAAAAGGAGTCAAAAACTGAAAACATGAGGGTAGTGCTTTTTAACATTAAAATTTTGATTTACATATTACGAAAAGTAGGAGGACGAAAAACTCAGCGAAAGTTCGGGAGCTCTACTAGTTTCAAACGTTTTTACGATTAAAACAATTAAATTTATGTGCAAATTGTTAATTTTTGATAAAAATAGTGAGGCAACCAAACAAATTTGATTTTTAGGAGACTATGGAACGGGAACCACTCCTGAGGAAGTTGCAAATGCAGTATCAGCAACAAAAGCCTGCCAAAGCGGGGTATTCCTGACGGCCATCAACAGCGGAATACTAAGAAAGAAGCACTTCCCAGAGGCATGGGAAGAGGTCGAATAAGTGATGCTAAGGAGAAACGGATAAGATAATCCACTCGGAAATACCGACCCACTAGCCTACTCCTATGATGAAAAATAGCCTGGAGAGTCATCCTGAACAAACTACAAACGGGGACTTCATAGGAATACTGCCAGAAAAACAGTTCAAATTTAGACCAGGCACTGAAGCTCGAATACACACTACAAGAACTCAACTGGAACCAATCAACAAGGGCCATTATCTTGTAAATCAGCAAAGCCTTCGATAGAGTCTGGCACGAAGGTCTGATCTACAAGATAAAAGAAGCAGGATACACGGCGTCACTCACCAAACTAGTCAACAGCTACTTGAAGGACAGAACATTCAAAATCTAGATGGGTGTCACGGAATCAGGAGTACCAAATGGAGCGGAACTGTAAGCAGTACGCAGCGCCAACAGCAAATTTTCTGCATATTCATCATGAAAATTAGTGAACAGCTGCATAAAAGGATTTCACTTCTCCAAAATTTGGGTGTCAAATTTGCAGCCCAAATTCCCATTTTTTTACGGTAATTCACTTCTAAAAGAGGTGACCATTCCGCCAAGTGACTTTTGGAAAAAAAATGTTTGCCATTCTCGCCTCACCCTAATATGGATGTATTTTTAGAAAAAGCGTTGGCTCTCCGTATCAACATTTGTTGGTGATTCCTCAACCATATTTACGTTTTGTGACCGGCTTGCAGCTGCAATCTAGGGACAATTGTTTTAAATAATATGTTTTCTAATCTTTGGTTTCTGCAAACCATACAAATTTGCTAGCTTTATCAACATATATTTGAATAGAATGCTTGGAACAGTCCAAAATAATAATAATAATAATAATTTAATAATTCAAGTGTAACGAACAAGATCTAGTAACCTAGGAACAGGAAAAAAAGGGTATATCCACTCTTCATTGAAGTGTAGGTCTCTGACTGGAAGTTCCTGCTATGAAGACTGTCCGTGAACCGTTTTGACAGTCCATGATCTCATCAATGGATAGTTTGTAGTTTGCTGGTAGATATATTCGGACCATCTCCTGGCTTTTATCGTTTTCTTCTCTATTTTAAATTGCATCTTATCCTTATAGATGGTGGCCAAAAACTCGGCAGGCTGGTGCGATCCAGAAACTGAGTGGTATCCAAAGGCAAACTGAAAACAGCTACAACAGCTTCACTAGAAATCTTGCTGAACCTTCCGCTACTCCATTTCAACATGAAAGGAAAAGCCAGGTCAACCACTAAAAGATTGACCAGAGGGTGAGCATATATTCGTAGTCTGCACAGTGAGGTAAGAAGTTGGAAATCGACCCCATGATGGCAATACCATCGGACGAGATGATTCCCAGGTTTATTATCAAGAAAAACTTCATGCGGATGTCTCAAAGACCAAGGAATGTGTAGAAGCGAGATAATATATAGCTATACCAGTCACACTGTGCTTAGGCAAACATACGACGATATTTAGGCATAAGTTGCAGCAATACAGCACTGTGCAGGAGAGCTATTAGTGAAAAGTGACGAAAAGACCATTGACATGTACTCTGACAGCCAAGCGGATATAAAAGAAATCAGTTCCATTAAGATGAATTCCATACTAGTTTGTTTCACTAATTTTAGTTGCTATAGAGCTGGGCAGTCATAATAGATTGTCCTTAGCCTGGGTAGCAGGCCACTAAGATCACAAGTGCAGACTGAGTAGCCCAAGATGGAACACAATGTGCTCCCATGAGCCCAAAATCTTTCTGTGTTGAACCAAAAACGCTGCAAAAACGAATAACTTGACTTATTGGATTGAAAAGCAGTCACGAGAATGGTGGAACAAGGTGCCAAGAATGGGATAGGACAAAAAACCCCTTACCAAAATTCAGGCAGTACCTACTGTACCAGAATGGGGGAACAATCAGGATCCTGGCTGGGCTCCTGACAGGGTATCATTAACTTAACTAGCTCAATAACAACATCGGATTGACAAACACTACTATATGCAGGTTTTGCCAAGAATATGAGGAAACCTCAGCACATATACTGTGTTACTGCGTGAGCCTGACTGGGCTTGAGTTTTCAAGGACCTGAGGTTTGGCATTCGAGGTCTATTAATAAGAACGAGTCTAGATATGGAACTCTAGAATAACAAGAGGGCATACACAATAAATCTGCAAAAGTCGTAATTGGAAGCACATGAGCCAAATATTATTTATCCTATCATGTTTTATTTTATCCTCTCCTTATCATGGATGCTTATAACGCTTTTCTTTGGATGTATTGATTATTCAAGTTTATAATCTTTGGACTCTTTCCTGATATAGCTTTCCCCTTCCTTGCGGTTACTGGAAGAAAATGTTAATTTTCGTGTTATCGATATTGTGGCGATGTCACCTTGTTCGGGAAAGTTGCAGCGTTTTTTTCCAATTTACGAGCTCACTAATTGCACCGTCAAAAAAATATGATTTAAGTGAAACTTCGTTACAATGTATATGCCATGCCGTATTTTAACGCCTGTGGGAATTATTTTTCCACCAAGTAAATATATCTGAGGGATAGTATCAGTCGCATACTGGGAATTAATGATATCGGCCAGAACGTGATTTTGCCAGGCACCATGGGGATTAAAGTAAATCGAACCAATACACTAGGTATTTTATTGATGAGACATTTATTTACTGTTGGTGTTCCATTTGAAGCTTTACGCACACTCGTAATATATTATATAACTACTTATATCAACAAAAACTCAAAAGTAATTGGAAACTAATTTCCATTATTTATAACGTAACACTGAAATACACCGAGTTTGTGAAAAGTTGCGGGTCTATGGTTGAGTCTCGGGGATCCTCAGCAGGAGATACACAGTGTAAAGTAGTAGGGCTAGCCTGTGTACGACGAGAAACAATCTCTCCAACATTCAAGTACTAGCATGTAGTGTATGAATTTATTGCATTGAAAGGAATATAGCATTCTTATCATGAGAAGTTTTCCAGATAACAATCTCACATTCTCAGCATATCCTGAAAATAGACTTTTTGAATATGTGCTGAGAACATGCATTATTTTCACTTAGAATGCAATAAGAATATTCTTAATACATGTTACGGAGCGCCCCATCCACATTCTAATCACATGCTGAGAATGTGCGTTAGTAAGTGGATAGAATATATTACAGAACATGCTCAGTCGTTATTCAGTACGGGCCTGAAATTATCTGCAGCTGCATTTTAGTGTGCATCAGAATGTTTTATCTATATTTTGGCCACCTCTTAATCCCTTAATTCAAAAGGTTTTGTACTGTTTGAATATCAAAGAAATATTGCACAATTATGATTTGAAAAGATTCTACAAATTTAAGTTTTTAAAATAATTCAAATAGAATATCAAACGTCTTATATCTTTGGGGCCATCATTGAAACTAGCTGTTATTTATGTAACAAGGGTATAATAGATGTTTATGCCCGCGGTACATACAAACTCTCATGTCATACTAGTTCGTTATTGCAATCCAATCTCAATACAATTCAGTGTTTTGGAAAATCCGGTTTGAATTATAGTTTGGCAAGTTTATCTGTAGCTACGGGGCGTCGGTAAGAGGGAAGGAAAAACATGGCGTATATCTGTCAAACGTACAAATGGCGTACGGTACCTATTTTACCAAGTAAAACTGAAATTACAAAGGTAACTGACAATACGCACACCACTGGATAAACCAATATCAGTCAATTGACGAAGTGAGAGGGAAGAACATACGCACGCGCTTGCCAATAAGAAGTCACCTGGTCGATAAAAATCACCAATTATGTAATCGGAGGGTGTGGTCATTATGGTTTTCGTACAACGTTGCCAGAGCTTTGAGAATCCCATAACAAATTTGGAAAAGTGTTCTCTTTTAATATTCATAAATTGGAAAATAATATTAATAGAATAAATCCAACGAAACAAGCACATTATAAAATGAACGTTCAATCATATTTTTAATATTGTTAATAATAAAAAGACCCATTTATAATTATTATCACTACATAATCAGTTCTTCTATTTTTTCATAGTTAAACATGGCAATGTCGAATGTTTCGACTGCATTCCTTTCACGGTTTCAGATAAACTTGCCAAAGTATAATAGGTGAATGTTGACAAACGTGAGTGTCATAAAATTACAATAATTTTCATATGTGTCTCAGTTAGAAGTCAAAATGAACAAAGATTTTGGAATTCCTGATGAAATTATTGAAAAGGCAAAGGAAGCAACTGAAAATCTGGTGCCAAAAAAGTCTAAAGGAGCTTACGACATGGTTATTAAATAAGTTGAACAAAAAAATTATTTCTCTTTATGCCCGCACGGACATAAAGTACGACATTAGATAGTTGGTAACTAAGCAATAAAAACACAATAACGAACTAGTATGACATAGAACCGATTAGTAGAGTATTTTATCCAACAGGTCTTACAGATTATTTTCTGCATTTTTTGAGCATTAGCTATTCTTTCTCTAGACTCGACCAGCCACGATTTCATGACTGCAATTATATCATGCATGTTCTTTGTTTCCTATGAATTGAGCTTTCAAAGATTCTGAACGGAAAAATAGATAACCAAGATAAGTAAATAGCCTTATTTTGAGGTACATAAGAATAACTAAAAAAATGATAACATAACTAATAAATAGCTAGAAGCAAAAAGCAAAACATAGGTAATCACTGTCAAATGGATACATGTAAATGCCACAGACTAAATTATTTTTTTTCTCCTTTTCGTAAAAATACACACATCTCTAGACTAGTCTAAGCAATTACAGTTCTGATTTGGACACTTTTTACAAATCGTGCTTCTGAAATTTCACTCGAATAATAAGGTAGGTATTTGATTATATTAATGATGGTTTCAAGTTATTTTAAGTTATATAACTTAAAGTTAGTGAAGAGCATTTCGTTCAATCACTTATATAGTTTTACGACCTTTTTACCTTTTTTTATGTGAATGATAACACTTCCATAAAATTTGATACGATATTATGCTATGTATTTGATTAGTTTACAATATGAAACAGCTAAATGGAATGAATTCGATAACGAATAAATTGTGTCCTGTTGGGAAAAATGCTTGAACACGTCGATTTGTTATTTTTCTGCATTTCGACCAGAATTATGTGGGTTTTCTTGAAACTCAAGGATAATATCCAATTTCATATC
>CAJUYH010000649.1:74287-87410 GCA_910591685.1 Galerucella tenella
GCAAAAAGTGACATTATAGTACTACATACATAACTATTTAGAGTTTTGGAGCTGCATAGTCTAATTTGGTATTTTATTATAAGATTCTAAGATCTTTGCAAATAACAATAATTTTCAAACGAAAGTAAATATCATTTGTATAATAAAGAGTACGAGAAATTGGTTATTTTTTTGCCATTTATCTATTTCTATATAATGTTGATATGTTAGTTGGAAGGTGCTTGGAGTTATTGTGGAATAATTTTCACAACAGATCATCACAACCGTTCAGGTCGAAGTGTTGCTTAGCTTGACCTAGAATTTCACACGGTGCCAGTTGATAGCTTTCAACTAATAGAAGAATTGTTCAGTTTATGAACCATCATCCATGGTTATCATTCTATTCAATCACAACAATGCCGTTTTGGATATTAAAAAACTAAACCTGACGGTTTTAGTTCCTCTTATCACCATATAACTGGAAATGCAAAGAGGTAGTCACAGCAATCTTTAGAAAAAGTATGCCTGAACTTGTTCTAGTAAATCAGCATATCTTTGTCCCCAGATTCCAATTCTATAAAATGAAAAAGATGTAATGATAGAATTGTCAAGTTTAACACGAGCATTCCAAAAATGTAGCTTGGACCGACACATAATATTTATTCGATTGAAGAATCTTGGTAAATTTTCTCTTTGTCATTTTTAAAAACAAAGACTAAGATTAAAAAGCAACGCCTGAATATGTTAAATGTTCCACTACATCCAAAGATTCGTTATTACAATTGAAATTGAGTTTATAGTTGTTGTCATATCCACCCTTACTGAATATCATAGGTTTTACTTTTTTGTATGTTTACTTCCATTCTTATCGAGTTGAAATAAGATTCTAAATTTCTGACTTATCTATAGGAGAATCGCCTAATATTCCTAGCCTGTATATGGATTACAGGAGCAATGGAAACATTAGGTGGTGGAGAGGAAGAAATATACAGAACACATTACAATTAACAAATCACAGCAAAAAAAATTAATCAAAGTGCTAAGAGGAATGAAACACTTGACATAGAACAATAACATTTTATCGTAAGATTCTTGCTTTTATTGTAAACTCCTTTCATCTGAAGGTATATGATCCAGTTAGCTTTCTGTCAGAGAAGTCTTCGTTTTGTTTTCTGCTCTTGTCTCAAGTACGTACTTACTGCTTATTGTATAGTACGAGTACGTACAACCAACATCCTTTACCCTGAGTAGGTAACTATTTTGCACATATTTCGTTTACAACTACGAAACGACTTGAAAAGACACGTTTTGCTGTTTTGGTATCGTTTCACAGAAAAGCAGCAAGTTCGGAACAGTTCTACAGGTTTGAAAATACCAGTGTCGTATCTTTTGGTATATAAATACTATTCACCTATTCCAATAAGCATACAATAAGTTATATGTTGTGTTGTTGGAGCCGTAAGAGAAATATCTTCATTCATGGAATATACCCATAACAATACAGAATACGTAGCAGGCTACTGGATGGAAGAGACACTAAACTGAAGCCTCCGAATATCCTGAAATTCAACCGTAAGATAGGTCTAAAGGAGGTACTAGTATCTCAGACTATCCTCAGAGACTGACTGGTAGGGGGGCACAATATATCTCTTAGGTCTCAGTGAATGTCACCCCAATATAAAACAAACATCTCACCTCCAAATCAGATGCGCGAATTCACAAATAGTGACCACACCTAGAAAAGCTCCGTCTATGTTAGTGTCGCATTTATAGTAGTATTCAGGAGAGTCTAATATGATCAGGAAAGGCCCAGTGTATTTCAAAAAGCTAAACGGTGCACTATGTCTCCGTTTTTTTCAACAGGGTCGTTATATTTGCGAGCAAAATCAGTTTTTTTCAGAAGATATATAATAGACATACCAGATCTCTGCATCTAAAATATTCAGTAATGTGAATGAAAACTATTTTACACAGCAACCCACTGGGTCAAACTATCTTAAGGCGGAATCTGTCTCTTTTTCACTCGCAAAACCTCCAAGTACCTATATAAAAGAACCATTCTGATGTAACTGAAGTTTTGTCTCTTGTTCTATCCCCAAAAACCTGGTGGTCTAACACGGAGGAACCTGAGACTAATTTAATGGACCTTCTCTCTCTTCTGAAACCCAACCTGAGAAGCAGGTTTATGTTTACAACAGCCGAAAGTTCGTGGAGAAAAGTGGAGTTACTAGTTCAAGTTCTCAGACAATCGAAAGGTAAGAGCGCACTAATCAGCACCGAATGAGCTGCATGCGTCGCACGAATTGCAATAGAGATAGAACCTTTGTATTGGTTCGACTGACAGGGCGCTTATTCTAGCTACAATAAGCGGTAGCATGCGAACGAAGTAATTCCAAGTAGTTTTCTTGCCATTGTCGAGACTGTAGAATCATCTCATTTGTTCCGAAAACTTGGAAAGTATCGAGATAGAACTGCTTGTGGAAGACGGTCAAATTGCACTAATGGATCCAACGAAAAACTTTGTGTGGTGCGACACCGGTGAGTGAACACACCTAGGGAAAAATTGCCAGTCGTGCAAAACGAGCTGCTCATTTGGCACGAATGGGAACTCACCTTGAATCTTCACTCAATAATTTTCCTTATACGAAAAAGAATAAAACAATCTCGTGTATAAGCTGCTTATTATTCAACCTAGGCGTAAGCTTTAACACTAAAAAGTAGTTTTTACGAATGAAAAGCGATATGTAAACAAGAAAAAGCCGTTTTAAGCTTTCTTATCTTATTTGAATGAAACAGCATTTCACCGCAATTAAGCTATATTTTGATGGCAGCTCGAGTTAATCTAGTTAACTTCTCTGGAAGCGACTTCCCGCAAGTTGCGCTCTAAAGTGATACCGTTGCCTCCGCCATAATAGTATGTAAATAACGGATTTTATGGGTTCAAATTTATCCACAATTATCCACACGAAATATACTACAGATGAAGTTTCCAAGAGTTTTGAAATCTCTTATTTCCAGTTCAGTTCGTAGGACTAAAAATATTTATTAGATTATAGTCAAGTCGAGTAATAATTTGAATATTCACTATACGAATCGATGATTGTGAAATTCTTCACGTATATTCTGCTGTTCTTAAATTCATAAACCAGCATAGCATGTAAGAGATAAAAGCCCATCTTTTGCAATAATCGTATGAATTGGACGTACAGTGTCATCCTTAAAATATGCATCCTACGAGGAGCCTATTAATTAAGCGGTATTTGATGAGAAATTATTATAATAGCAATGTCACGAGAGAATAAATTGGAAATAATTTGAATAATTCAACCCGTCTCTCGTATCTTTTGCCTGGCAATAAGTTTGAAAAAAGGCCTGGAGAACTATTTTTCAATTTTTCGTAATCCCATACTGTTATTTTGATTTTACGGTATTCGAATGAAACTTGGAAATTTAATAGTCAGCCTCCGTTGAGAGAGCACTTGTACAATCAAAATGACAACGAAAAGTTTCGAATGACACACGGCCGATATGCAAATAACGGAATCAATTGATATAATCCTCGGCTGTGCCTTGGATTATTCAACCTTCTTATTTCTGAGATTTAATTTTTTCATCACAACTAAATAATTCCACTTGCCTCAATATAAACATAATTTACTTTACGAGTTTCTTGACAGACGCGTTATATCAAGAAATTACGTAGTCATGTGGTTGTCTTTCAATCAAATGAACATTGGATAATTCTCGCTGGAATGATGTATAAGTATATTATTTTCACTACAATGATGTTTTGATTGGCTAGAAGGTATATTAATTAGAGAAACCTCGAAAAATAATATTGCTGAAAGTTTGTGCATCTCCTGAAACTAAGCATGCACCATAAAATCTAGTAGGGCTTCAAAAATAAAGAAGTAGGTACCGTCATGAACATTTTTTTTCATTTTTTTTTTCGGGCTGATATCGGTAACTCATGTTCAAATGGGTCCTAACTAGTACCCAAACAGTGTTGGACTCATCCCCAAGGGAATGTCTACCAACCAAACCCACCTCAAGCTCGCCGTTACTCCCGCCTCGGAATCACTACCCTAGCATACTTCAAGGCGGGCGGCGGTCCCTCACACACTCTCCGTCATCTACTCCCTTCTATCACTCTTACCTCTCATATGCCTTCTCTTTCCCAATCATGCTCTCCACTAGATTCATCTGCAGCACCCTTCATCCATCCTTAACATTTTTACTCTCCGCGGTCTGCTTTCTCCTTCCTCCTACTTGCCCAAACTCGTCCCCTATGGGGGTCCAGAGATTACCTCCTATCTTTTCCAACTCCGTCCACATCAACTTCCTTCCGTCCCCTACTACAATCTGCCTCCCCTGGCTTGTGTCACATACCCTACAAAGGAAGGCATGCCGACAGTCTCTGGCCATGTGCCCCACGCTCTTACATAGCCAGCATTCTCTAATCTTCTCCACTCTCATTGCCTTATATCCCGCTACCTGGTTGCCCTTCACTCCACATCTAAAACATCTGCCCTCCTCTCTCCCCTCTATAATATTTACCCTATTTAAGTTCAGCTTGATCTCTCGCTTTCCTAGTAAGGCTTCCGCTTTCTCACATTCCATCCTCACCACCGCCATTTCCAAACCGTTCCTCTCCCTCACCACTTTCATCACTCTTGTCCCTTCCCCGATTAATTCCTCTATTTTCTTCCAAACCACTTCATCTTCAATCCGCGGGTCTATCCCCAACATCCTAATGGTTTTTGTTGTCCTTCCTGCTTCCACCGCCCTAGCTCCTGCTACCCTTTCCACATCCCTCAGAATTCCCCTGACCTCAACCCCTCTCTTTGCCTCTATAACTACCTCCCTGTTCCTTGAGACTCTAAGTCTATCCACCCACTTTCCTTTCATCTCTCTCAAACCCTTCTGAATTCTTTCTATCCCCTCCTCATTGACTTCTCCAATATCCTTCAGGATTAACGCCTCACTCCTGACCTCCTTTTCCATTTCCCTATCTGTGAAAATTGCCACCTCCGTCCCATCTGCTCTCACCCACGCGATCATCTTCCTCAGCATCTCCATCTCCACATGCTCAAGCCTGTGTAGCCCAACGCTGACCTTGCTCCCCACTTCTTCAAACAGTCGACTCATCATATCAAACACCTTTCTCTCATCCCTACAATCACCCTCGATCCGACAGATCAACTCCTCCGCGTTCACCCTTGTACCTTTTCTTTCCGTAGTGCGTACCTCCTCAACCCACTCCATTTCCTCTCCTTTTTCTCCCATCCCTAAACATCTTCCGTATCACCTTCTCCATTTCACTGTCTTCCTTAGTCACCCATACCACTTTTATCTTTTCATCCCCTAACATTGGATTTCCCACCTTCACCACTATTCCCCCCCTTTTCTCATCATCCCAGTCCTCATCTCTAATCTCTATCCATCCATCTCAGTCTCTTTTCCCCTCCTCCCATCGTGTTTGCATCCTCTCCTCCCTACCTTCATCTCTCCTCAACCTCTTTAATTCCCTGACCCGCCCCTCTGCCATCGACTTCTGTCCTTCCAGCCTTTTTACCCTTTTCCAGTCACCTCACCATCTCCTCCAATCTCTCTACACTCTCGCTCTCTTCCTCTTTCCTCCTCCTCACTTCCTTCCTTCCTTTTCCTTTCTGTTTCCTCTTCTGCTCCTTATTCTCCGGAGGCGATACCTCTCTCCTTTTCACCCCAGTATCGCTCCACTCACTTGTCTCTCCCGCCTTATCAGGTGTTCGTTACACCAGCCTCGACTTCTCAAAAATTCCATTTCCTTCTCCCTCTTCCTCCACTGCTTCCTGTTCCGCTTTTCCTGCATGTACTCCATCCCACGAGTAGCTAGGGAATTTAATGTTCACTACCACAGAGCCCCGCTTGTGGTAGTAAGGCTGGGTACTCCGGGAGGTCTCCAGGTATCCCGGAGGCACCGTTACTGACTGACTTTTGCGCAGCCATACGTCCATTGTCACGGTTGCTAACAACGTAGATTACGGATTGTTTTATCGAGGTTTACTCCTCTAGGCTTTTTTGTCACGGTTGCCTCCGGACGCAGTGGCCTCCGCTGCCTACAATCACACAACATAGCTACCTCTCCTATGCTGCTGGTTTTTTATCGAAGTTTACTACTCTATTCTCTTCGATCCGCGAGCAACTATTCGGGTCTCCATACTGGAGCCTTATTTATTGCTTATCCCGAGGGTTGGTTGGTCATGAGGCCCTTACAGCTCGAAGAGCATGAGTCCCTTGACCACCCACTCCCTCTGGAGACACCCTATCAGCCATTGGGTTGCGCCGTGTCCGGTCTACGGAGACTTGTATTAGAGATTAGGGGTGAATCACTTCCAGCCTCCCTCATCCAACCCTCCGAATCACGGTCATGAACATATAGGCGCTAGCTTGTGTGTGTGGTGGCTGTTTTAGACAAAAAGTAGAAGAGGCGTGTGTCCGCTTATAGGTAGAGCTTCTCAATCTTCACATGTATCTAATTTTTGCGTTGTGGGCAACCTACCAAGAACGTAAAATCGTAGTGCATGAAGTCGACTTATTTCAAGATGAGTGGTCTGATATTTGCGTGGATTTGTGTCTCACGATTTGATGTATGCTCCAATCCAATTGTACAAGCGATAATTACGGAACAATTATAATGTACCAGCGAAAAATCTCAATTTTGTAATAATCATATTATCAGGCAATAGCTTTCCAAAGAAACAAGCTTGATAATGTACCGTGATGTTGAAAGTTACGAAAGATCCTCATATCTCGACACGGCAAATAACAAAACAGACCAACATCGAACTGTCGTCCAAAAAAAGATGTTTGAGAACAAAATGCATCTTTACCATATAGTATAGCGAATGCAGGAACCATTGGATGATTTTGAAAACTGGTTTACCTTCTGTGAGTGGCATCAACAACCGATGGAGCGAAAGTGATATTTTTGATTTTGTATTATTCGCCAATGAAGCAAACTTTTCATAAAAATGGGTTCGTTAATGGACACAATGTCCATAATTATGCAACAAATCAACCGCATTGGATACAAACTCTCCGTCAAAAGGAAGTATATGGGGTGGAATAATTGGGAATAATGTCATAATCCCACATTTCTTTGACAGAGCTGTTAATGTCAAGTCTCCGGGAAAAGACCGAAAGACCGGCCTTGACCAGCCTTGCTTCGACAAGGCTGGGAGGCCGTTAGCACAATTTTGGTGCATATTTTTCCTGTTTGGCACGCAGGTATGTCCCCGAACAGTGGGGCAGTGAGAGTTGTCTTCATACCCAAGCCGGGTCATCCTTTGTGCCAAAAACACTGGAGAGAGGGTGGCTGATTGGTACATTTAGAAAAAGGTTGGGCTTAGGCGTCCTTTGCACAACAACCAACATGCTTTCAGGTGTGGCAAGTCAACCGAAAGTGCCTTGCACCAATTTGTTACCCAGGTGGAGAAGGTGCTGGAAAATGGCATGGTCGCCCTGGGAGCATTCTTGGATATACAAGGGGCGTTTGACAAAACCCCTGTAGGATCTATGTGTAGGGCTGCGGCAAATCATGGAATAAAGCCAATGATCACTCACTGGCTTGGGGCCATGTTGTGCAACCGTACAGTAAAGGCTACATGGAAAGACCATGTGGCGAAAGTGATCGTCGCTAGAGGTTGTCCGCAAGGGGGTGTTCTATCGTCCACTTTGTGGAACCTAGTAATTGACGAACTGATAACCCTTTTTGAAGATGAGCGCCTTCTAACGATTGGGTATGCCGATGACATCGTCGTCCTTGTTGTTGGAAGGCACATTACCGTTCTCAGGGACCTAATGCAAAGGGGTCTGAATAGGTTTCATGGGTGTTGTAATGAACACGGACTTGCAGTAAATCCTGCAAAGGCTGGGATAGTCGCTTCCACCAAGAAGAGAGGTCTACATCTTGGTGGAGTACCACTACCGGTAGTTCATCAGGTGAAGTATCTAGAAGTGATCCTTGATAAATCACTGAGATGGAAGGCTCATCTTGATAGTCACCTAAGCAAGGTGACAAACACGTATTGGGCCTGTAGGAGAGCCATTGGTCCGAGGTGGGGATTGACTCTTAAAACGATCATATGGTTTTATAGAGTGATCATGCAGCCTATGCTCACATATGCGGCTTTGGTCTGGTGGTGACGGCTAGATCGCAACTGACACGCCTTCAAAGGGTGGTCAGTCTGGGGGCGACTGGCTGCATGAGGACTACACTAACTGCTGCAATGGAAGTGATCCTTGGTCTTCGGCCTCTTAACCATGTGATCGAGGCTGAGGCGGAGAGTGCTTTACTGCGCTTGAAGCGTCTGGGATACGTGCAAAGAGGAGAAGAGTGCAGACACGTCAAGAAGCTCCGGCTCCTGGAAGATATTCCAGTTCTAGCTCGATCGTCTGACGAATGCTTGCGCAAGTACTACTTCGCAACCCCATACAGTGCTATGATCCGGGACAGAGAATCCTGGGATAAAGAGACGAATACACAGCCTCATGGTACTGTCTGGTTCACAGAGACTCATGCTCTGGTGACAGAGCAGGGGCTGGAATTTACTCTAGGAACCCAAGGACACAAATCTGTATTCCATTGTGTGATGGTGTATCTGCATATCAGGCCGAGATATACGCTATCTTGGAATGTGCGCAGATAAACCTAGACAGAGGTTATGTGGATCGACCCATGACCATATACACCGACAGTCAGGCAGCGCAGCAATTAAAACCCTATCATCAACTCATTACTTGCTTACGAATGTCGAGAACGACCTGCTGATCTTGCAAGTCGGAACACAGTGCGGCTAGAATGGATTCCGGCCCACTCTGGTTTTGAAGGCAACGAAATGGCGGATGCACTGGCTGCGGAAGGGGCGGCAGCTCCTTTCTGCGGCCCGGGCCCGACCCTCGGCCTAACAAAACAAACAATACGCAAGGAGACGAGGAAGTGGCTGAGGAACCAGCACCTCGCTCATTGGAATGCTCTGCAGGGTCCTAGACAATCCAAAATTCTACTGAAGGGATGGACTGATGGACACGCTGGGGCAGCTATTGAACTACCAAGAAGTAGGTTGGGGGAGATAGCAGGACTCCTAACAGGGCACTGCTGTGTGAGGAAGTACCACTACAACCTAGGAGTGGAGGAAAGTGTAGGGGTTGCGGCATGACTGATGAAACGTCAGTCCATGGTCTCTTAAAGTGGGCTGTATTACGCAGGCGAATCTTCGGAGTCCCTGTCATGGCCCCTGGAGACACACGAAGGCATCCACTGAAACACTGAAAAAGTTTGTGGCCTTTATTGAAGGGCTCGGCTTCATGGATGTCTAGGTAGCAGGAATGGCACAATGGGCCCGCCAGTGGCCTCGGTGCCGGAACCATGACTTCAGTTTGGCTAGGTCAAGGCTCGCCTGCACATTCTGTAGTAGTAGTAATGTCAAGTTCATTCACGAAACCAATTACCCCAACTACTCCATCACTTATCTGCACATGCTAATGGCGAATGTGGTTCCTACACGAGGGAGCACCAGTTCACCATACCCAAATGATGAATGCATATTTGAATAATCAATTTCCCGACGATGGATGAATAGAGTAGGACCCATATATGGCCAACTCGTTCACAGGAGCTTACAAAAATGGATTTTTCAAGTTCTACGCGTTGAAGAACAAGTATATAAAACACCTGCGATCACTAAAGAAGACATGAAGAATAGTTAGAGAGGTTCTCCGAACTATTGATGTCAATATGTTACGTCGTGATGGTAGATATCTTAAAGATCGCATACATTATTGTATGGAAGTAGATTTATTAATCCAAAGTTTTAAGTTCTCATTTGTTGTTAGCTGTTCTCGTTGAATTTGTTCATTTGAAGTTTTGTAGTTATCCACAAGGCCACCTCCAAACAAAAAGTTCACTGAACTAGGTAGAAACTCTCAACCAGGCTATTGAAACTGGGCAAGGGACATTTTAAGGAAGTTACAGACCTGGTGGGGAAGTTTTTAAAATCGGTGAAATTGAATTTATAAGTGGAATATCTCGATTTTAAATGCGCAATCGAAATAGTGTAGCTAAATTTGAATTAAAGTGAAACGGAATGATTATAAATTCACTCCAATGAATTTAATTCGAACGATACAATCTGACAACGGAATAGCCCTCATCTCAATTCAAACGTAAATTATTGAGGAAAAAGAAGAATAATTGAGGTTGAAAATTATCAATTTCTCAAGATGATAAGTGCTGAGGAATATAATATCAATAAATTGAATTATATCTTAAACTTATTGGAGATTTTTTCAAGAGGTAAGTAATATTTCTACAAGCTCAGTAAATTGAATTAAGTACACGTATTTTATTATTACAAAACCCAACACAAGAGTATAAATACAGCCCGATTTCAGTTTGGTAACTACCACTTCAATAGAGGCGAATAGCTGTTACTACTTAAAATTATTATACAGGGTGGGGCACTATTCTCTGGCGTCTTAACGGCAAATAAAATTGGAAAAAATAAGACGTAGAATTGAGTAGATTACTTAGGACTATAATTTGAAAGTATTTTGGAATATACAGGGTGCTCTAAAAAAGCGTGCCGAATCAAAGTTAGGCTCCTTTACATGGAACACCCTGTATTTTATCACATTTTTCAATTGTACTATTGAAAATAATGTAAGTTCATTAACATTGCCCTATATCTATCTAGTTCAGTTTCCAGGATAAATCGATTTTACATCATTTGTAGACCCTCCGAAAAAATAAAATAACTTCAAAATAAATACGAATAACCACATTTGCTTCAACAACTCACTAGAAGCTTTTAACATTCTGTTTCCAATATTTACTGGTATGCTATCATATACAGGGTGTTTTTTATATGACAGTATAACACATCTAGTTACCTATGACATGATCCTCCGATGAAGTTTTTAAAAATTTAAAAATTTTCATTTTGACAGTAAGTGCTTTGTTGTATGATTTATTATTGATAAATTAAAGGTCTCTTAAATCAGAGTTTTATTGATAAGTACGCTATTTTTGGGCATACAGATACAATAAGCTTTAAAATTATAAAAAAGTAACTAGGTACCAAAATTCCAAGGAAGGTGTTCAAAGTGACGCCCATCTTGTTGTAGACAAATTTGAACCCCTTTTGAAAAAAAATTTATTGTTCACTTTCTTCAACATTTCTGGTGTTACTGTTTGACACGCTCTCCTTATCCTATCCTTCATGTTCTCAGGAGTAGTTGGCTTTGTATTGTAGACAATACTTTTTATGTAACCCCAAAGAAAAAAGTCTAATGGCGTCAAGCATGGGAACCTTGACGGCCAAAGATAAGGACCCCCTCGCCCAATCCATTTTTGTGGGAAAATATTGTTCAGGTAACGCCGGACAATTATACTGTAATGAACAGACGCACTATCTAACTGCAGCCACATTTTTTGTCCTGTAGATAATGGAACTTCATCTAAAAGTTCGGGTAGTTTGTTACGTAATAATTTACGAAATTTTCTTCCATTTAGCGTTAAGTTTTTTTACTAATCTTATTGGAAAGTTAATAATTAAGTTCCCTTAATAAAATTCTGATTTAGGAGACCTTTAATTTATCAATAATAAATTATACAACAAAGCACTTACTGTCAAAATAACAAATTTCATTTCAAATTTTTAAAAACTCTCCATACGATAATCATGTCATAGGTAACTAGATGTCAGCAAATAATTGAATATTAAAAAACAAATTTAAAATTTCTTGAAAAATGTGATAAAATACAGGGTGTTCCATTCAAAGGAAACTAACTTTGATTTTTTGGAGCACCCTGTATATTCCAAAATATTTTCAAATTATAGTCCTAAGTAATCTACTTAACTCTACGTCTTATTTTTTCTAATTATATTAGCCGTTAAGACGCCAGAGAATAGTTCGTTCATAGTGCCCCACCCTGTATGTGAATATTTATAAAGAAATATCTCATTATTCTTGACGAAGGTACAACTTATTTCCTACCTTAGTAGATTCGCTACCTCAGGTTTTTGCTTATCGAACCCTACAAAATTCAAATAAAACAGAACACAGAGCCAGATGCTGCAAATGCAATATGCATATATACAGATGGTTCAAAAATGAAAGAAGGCTCAGGATGTGGAGTTTACTAGAGAGCACTAAGCCTAAATATTAAGTGGGGAATGGGAAACAATACCAGCGTGGTTCAAACAGAACTGGCTGGTATCTCAATTGCCACAAAAGAACTAACCAGAAGAGGAATTTCTGGGAAAAACATAATAATCTGCACTGATAGTAGACAAGCCCTATTAGCCTTGAACAGACAACGCGTTATATCGAGGCTAGTACTAGAGTGCCACCAAGATTTAGCTGACGCCTCGGCAGATAACAATATTATCCTGAGGTGGGTTAAAGGGCACGACAGGAGTGAAGGAAATTGCATTGCTGATTCTTCAGCCAGGGCAGCCGCTGGACTAAAAATTCTAGGACCCAGTGACACCTACGGCCTAACGACTTCGACAATTGCGGAACTAGCCAAACGTTACACCCATGCTCAATCCCTCAAGAGATGGGATGGAATCAAAGGATGCAGTCTTGCCAGGATCACCCTGGGCGACCCTAGGAAGCTGGCGCCGAAGAAATATTTGGCGATGACCAGGAAAAACCTACGACTTCAATACTAAATAACTCCGGACAGAGATATCAATCTCATGGAAACATATATAGAAAAAAGAAATCATTGTCTTACTATCAAGCATATAAAATGAAAATGGTCGCATTAAATATGAATCCTAGATTCAGAAGTAGTCCTTTATTTTATTAAACATGCTTACACTTTTTTTTATTCGTGATACTTGGAAAGAAGAGTTAATTAAACTAAGCTGAAAATCTGACAGAGAAAAACTCGTATAATTTCAAGGGAGAATTACATTCAACATGCAATTATTGATACTCTTGAAGGTACAACATACCAAGAGTGTTCAAATCCAAAGAAACTTCATTAAAGTGTGACAACGCTCTGCCAGTTAATTATTTGTTAAGCCAAAAAGTAATTAAAACTTGTTTTGTATGTTATTTAACCAAAAAGCATTATCTGTCACTTTTTTTT
>CAJUYH010000649.1:87510-131217 GCA_910591685.1 Galerucella tenella
TTTTTTTTCATTTAATCTGCTTCCATGTCACGAAACGAGGAAACTTTAAATCCTTCATCATTTATAATGTACCCTATAAAAATCCTACAGAAGCAGATGAAAGCCTCTCTCTTGACGTAGCATGTTAAAGTTTTAATTTTGTTTTTAATGACATAAGAAATTAAACCAGAGAAATAATCCGCAAGAATTCTCTACCTTTTAAGCTTACTACATTCATTTCACGTGGTCTTATGAGAAATAGTTTGAAAAACTGTTCTTATTTTATTGCAGTGAATACGAGGTTCACATAAATTATAACAACTTGTTTATAGATCGTACCAGGGTAGGGGAGCTCTGAATGCTCTGAAGGCGCTAGTGTGCTGCCACATAGAGAGTCCCGTCAGTAGTAAAATATCTAGTTTATGAGAACCAGAATGAAAACTTTATTGCCGTTAGTGGTAGTTGCAGATTCTTCCGCATATATCAGCGCTGACATCCTTACCTGACAAACTGACAGCTGCCTGTCAACTTATCTATGGTGACAACTGCAGACCAACGTTTTACGACGTGTATCGTGAGTTTGTGCTCATTTGTGTGTGTGCGTTGAGTATTCCCAGTTGGTTTTTATTGTTTATATTGGGACTTTTACTTTAAAAGACAATGTCGAGAATATGTATTGTGAAATACTATAATATGAGGTGCACCCGGTAAGCTTTATCTTCATAAAAAAACATGTTTCAATAAATAAAAAATCACAGAAGAAGTTATTCTTTTTTCATTTCCTTATATTGTATACTTTTTTTATTCAATAAAATATATAAACTTGATGATTATTGCTTCATTTTTCTCACTTCAGGCATTATATGGTCCATTTTTTGACATTTCATTTAATTTTACTTGACTATTTGATTGTTATTATTGTAATATCAATCTAATGTTGAGTAACTTTAAAGGAGATATCAAAAAGTGGACCATGAATGTCATTTTGCAATAAAAGTGAAATTACAGTAGTTTTGAATATGCCACCAAAACTGTAAATTTACAGAAATCATATTTTTCGGCTGTTGGCGAAGTTTACAACCATCTGATTTCTGTTAGAGGTACTGACGGGAATCTGAAGGTGGCACCACCCGTACAAATAGAGGGCGCCACGGGTAAGTTTGCCATCTATAAGTATTTTTTTATCTCAGGATCGTACGACCTAAATCATAGATAGAAAAACTGTCTTTTTTCCATTTCTTGCAACTTGATGTGTTGGAAATACATCAACAATCGAAGACCACACTAAAAAGGTTATTAAATTCACTCTATAACTTCTTGGTCTCCTAACAACAGCTGATATGTCATGAGGGAACGAATTGAATGAATCAACTAACACATTTACTCTCAAGTGGTTTTCATTGATAATATTAATTCTTCCCCAGTATTACAATGTCTTCTCCATCTAAAAACTTGTCTGCAAATGCTGCCCAATAGGTTTTCTATACTATTCCAGTGTAGGTCTAAGCCAAAAAAATAGTGTACGTGAAATAAAGGCGAGTCCAGAGTATTGATATTATTCTGGTCATGTTTAAGTGTTCATTTTTTATCGAGAAAAACCTAGTCACTGTCAGCAACTATGCCGGCGCTATAAAAATGATACTAGAAACTTTCAGGTTCATCCGAATAAAACATCTTTCTATCACTGGGGATAATTATTTTCCATTATTCCACTCACTCAAGATAACAGCCAGGAAACTCTAATCGGGCTTGCGTATAATGTTTAAGCAAGAGGGGTTGATTGCGCACTTCCTTAGCATGTTTGATGGGATAAAGACTTGAGACTTTCAACATAATTTAGAATTGGATGATAATAAAAGGAGATAATTGAGAAAAAATGGAGTTGTCATCCTTTAACTATGTGATGAGACGCCACTTTTTCAGTTTTGACATATATTGCATAGTTTACAACTACTGCTTGGTTACTTGATTATTATTTTTCCGTAGCCAAGTGGTTTGGAGGTTTGGCTGCGGACATTATGAATTGTAAAATCTGTACGTCGTTTCATTCTACATAAAACGTAAGTTATTGATTTTTTTTATTTCTTGTATTTTCTTCCAAGTGTAGACTGTCTACTTATTGGATAGTTTGTACGGAAGCATGTCTTCCAGGTCCCAATTTTAGCGCGAAGATGAGCGTAAATCTTGTTGAATGCTGAACATGTTGGTTGAATAAACAACAGAATCACGCTTCATAGTTCATTTTGAAATCCCTTAAATTTTATATGTTGACAATAATGCGTGTTCAAAAAATGGTTTACAAGAATGTATACTGCTCTACACAGAAATAAAAAGTAGCCACTATACAATTAAAAATGGTTGAATCAATCATTCTAATCCATTAAACTCAGCCGATACGCAATGTGATTAAGACAATCACTTGCATGTAATTGACTAATCACGAAGTATTAATACAATCACACAAGTTATTGATTTGTTGTATGTATGAAGATTAATATTGATGTTCACAGATCAGTAGACAATCATTGTAGACATCAATCCAATCGTTTTGTTTATTAACTTGAAGAACAAACTTAATGCCCTCTATCCAGTATATGATCATCATCAACATTAATCCAATCATTTTGTTTATCAACTTTTTGACCTGATCTCCTCTGTCCAGTATATAATCATCATCAACATTAATCCAATTATATTGTTTATAAATTTGGAGAGCAGAATTGATCACCACTAGAAATTAACCTATTCGTTATTGTAATTGATTTAAACGTTATATATTTTGTAGTGATTAAGATAAACAATAAGTTCGAGGTGAGTGCTCGGCCTGCAATGTTTTCAACAATTATAATGTGTGCATGATTGAACCAATAGCTCATTAAATAATTCAAACTCATCATCTGCTGACATTGTACAGGAAAATCATCAATTCAATCCATATTTCCCATTCAAGAGCGGTTGTACAGTAGAACCTATAAATTGTGGCTTATGCAAGACTTACCTTGTTCCCAAAATTAGCTGTTTGAATCATTTCAGGCAATAATGAAGACCTTGAATTTTTCGCAGATGGAAAACTCGTGCTAATCCTACTATGGCTTAATAAAGATTTAGAATTGATATAGTTAAAAAACTATTAAAATATGCGCATACAGTAGGTACCTACTTATATGAGAATCATATCACTTATTATGTCGTTTGTCAATATATTTTTTCTGCTCTTACTGTGTGAAATCCCTTGAAAATGATACATCGAAAGCACAGGCTACAAAATTCATACAACCAAGAGTATTACTACAGTGAAATTATCAAGAGTTTTATATTATTTGTGTTTATATGCAAAGCATGGTAATAGGAAAATGTGTTATAATAAAAAAATATTATTAGCTGATATATTTCTATTGTTCTTCAAATATTCTCAAAGTATATTCACTTTTGCGCATGATTGGTCATTCTTAAATCAAAAAAATTGTATTTCAAAAATATGTCCATTCCATTCCCATTTTATTGGTAGGTACCATATAACCATGTAGGCTCCACAACAAGGCGGCATCACACCCATCTAAAATAATAGATTTTCATTATTTGTAAACTACGTTCCAGGTTATGAGTAGAACTATAAATTCTTACTCCCATTATCAGTTTCAGTCATCAATCTATCCCAACATTGTTCTGATGTTTTTATCTTTGACGTGCTGTTCATCTCTGAGAAAGGATAATATTGTAGGAAATTCAGATCTCCAATCCACAAGGAAGTGTACCTTTGTTCTGGATGATGCTCCACATAATTTTTAGATCACTCACCTACCACTTACACTACGAGCACAGTAAAAAATTGAATGCAAAATCAAAACTTAAAGTTGTCACCAACGCGAAACCATCATGTTTCCAGTTTACACACTCGAAAACAAATCAGAGTTGCAATTAGTGTCTTGCTGTTGCAACAGGTATCTAGTGTGGGTTTTACAGAAAAAAAGTCAATAATTCTTAGTAATCATCAAAGGTAATACCACGAGTGCTTCAAATTTTATCGATAATTTTTTCTTTTCCACGAAAACTTGTTTATTTGGCAAAAATATGAAAACAAACCGATTGATAAAATCACGAGTCCGTTAGGACGAGGGATTTTATCTAAATTCGGTTTGTTTGAATTATTTTGCCTCAAATAAACAAGTTTGAGTTATTCTCTAAGTGACATATCCATTTTTCCGAGTGGTTGTTACTTGCTTCATTTCAAAGAGAATAATATGATGATTCAATATAAATGACTCCAGTTTTTTTCAACAAATCTCCACTGAACATAATTTTTTCCTGTTATTGTTTTGTAGTTATCCATTTAACATACCCGAAATTTTGAAATTTGCATTATAATTGGTGTTAATTATGGTTTCCAGATCACAGTTTAACTTACACATTCTATATTTAATCTATTTTCACTGGATGCGATCTAGTTAACATAGTATTGAAAGGCTTTGTTTGCGAGGATTCAATAGGCTTAGTGCACGTGGTATGTACAATGATCATTAGCTTTTGTTTCCAAGCGGAGATAAATTTAGAAACATTTTTTGTCGAATCTGTAGGAGTTCCTTTGTGCTTTGTGGAGCATAAAGTTTTTAAAATAATATTGTTTGTAGATTTTGTATACTGCAGTAGTTATTAAAATGATCGAATAGAAGAATTGACGATTAGGATTCGTCGAAAGAATTAGCATGAATGAAATTTTTATACCAGCAGTAAATACGTTAATGTACAGGAGTTCATGGAAAATGTGTGCCTCTGGAGTTATAAGCTGAAATTTTTCATTTCTGGATCGAAATTAAACCACTCTCCACTAATTCGTTTGGGTTGTGCTCAACAGCCAAGGTACCTCATTCAAATCTTCTCACCAATGCCAATTTCTCTACCCTTGTCAACTCTTTCTTCACTCCCAAATTCTACACCTGAAGTACTCAAGCATTTTCAAGGAAGAAGCGTGTTCTTATAACATTTTGATAAAAATAACTGCTTGAGAGATAATAATATGTAGGTACAATTCCATGTCGCACTGCACAAACAAATCGCTTGCACAGAACACGCAGTTCGGAGATATTGAATTCTGGAAGCAGGTTATAATCCCGGAAGCGAATTTCTTCCATATACGTTATCTTGCAATAGCGGGCAGGGCTAACTGTGACGGACAATGAGAGTGAATCTGAAAAACATATATTCGATAAAAGTAAATAAGAGCAGAGTAGAGCAGTGGAATCGCGCTGAGCTCATAGCCCAGAGATCCGTGGATCGAAACCACGCTCTGCCAAATCTAATGATCTTATCCCAAATTGAAATTATGAGAATAAGTTAGTGAAATCATTATTTCACCTTCCTCTTCCCTATGTTTATTCCAAATAACGCACATTATGTGCATAACAATAATTGTTTTCAAGAAGGGGAAGGAAAAGTTTATTAGACAACTCTGGAATATCAATTTGCTTATATTACTAGTTAGTTCTATTATGTTGTGATAAAAGCGATCTTAGAACATAATTAGAAGACCTCTATATAACAGTTTTTCAACTGGTTCATACACCTTTCTATGATGACCATTAAGCAATATAGAAGCATATTTTCTACACTTTTAAGTACATACTTTATAGCATACTTTGTGAACGTTTATATAATCGATTCATATGATAGTTTGGTGATTTAAGCAAAATAGCGTTGATAAACTCCACGGGATCAGATGTCGTTTTCTGACAGTTATTTAGAGAGGCACATGTGATACTTTTATAAAATATTGTAGCTCGATAGCGGTGCTATATAACAAGTTTAACCTAAGCTTGAAAAATTCTCTACATTGCCATCATGAGTGAGATTCCAAAAAAATGGGAAAATATTAAGAAAAGTGGTAACTCTAAACGCAAGGTAAAATTCAAATGATGTCAAGTTTGAGTTAAACTATAAGTTCAGAACAAAATTAAGATCGTGGGCAGTAAGTACGGCATAAGTAGGAGAATACTACTCTAAAAGAACTCTTAAATATTGTTAATAACCGATTGTCAAGTGCAGCGTTGCCGAAGGATCCAAGTACTTTTTCACAAACAACACCTATCATAAGTGTAAAAACAATTGATTCGAGGGAATATTGGCATAACGGGATTGAAAATCCAATAAAAGCGATTTTAGAATATGTCAGAGATATACCACCTACAATTTCAAAAATAGTAGTTTTAACCACCATAATGGAACGATTATATCCCCTTTCAGCAAGATAAGAGAGTAGACTTAGTGAGGACTAACTCCAGTTTCCACTGCCCTTGACAGGGGAGAAACTAAGTGGCGGCTGATGCCGGTTAGAAAAAACAGTGTTGTCAAACGTTAAGTTAATTCCCCAGATAGATACATATGATAACTTTGAAAATAATAAATAAAATGTCACCAGAGACCAGAGGAAGAGATAAAATATAGACTACAGAAAA
The DNA here is from genome assembly GCA_910591685.1 of Galerucella tenella. NCBI lineage: Eukaryota > Metazoa > Arthropoda > Insecta > Coleoptera > Chrysomelidae > Galerucella > Galerucella tenella. The sequence goes on from CAJUYH010000649.1 coordinate 93,939, forward strand.
TTTTACATACAGTTATTAACGAAAAGTATTTTGCTATTATAGACATTGTATTAATACAAAATGTATAACTATGTCAGACTTGATAATAACCCGCAAGTAAATCGGCAACACCGATTATTTGTAAAAAGGCGTTAACTTAAAATAGATACATTTATCAAACTATCCAGCAGGAAGAAGCTGGGGTTGTAATACTTCTTTAATTTCACTTTGACACTTCATGACATTTTAATCAAATTTAATATTCATGATATTATTAATTAACATTTATAACATAAACTAAATCAGAGTATCTTTATAATTTATCTTAAACATTATTCAAAATCTTATAATTTAAATCAAACCATATAACAAACGTGACATACAAACATTATATTTCAATTGGGTATACTCTTGACAGTATACTTCAAATGATTGTTATTATGAATCTACCTTTGTATTTAATGCCAACATCTATTATTATATAAATTTTACCTACAGGTGGTGTATGAATTGTTCATTATTAATTGTACACTTTATTTTTTTTAAGAGTGGTTTCTAATTTATAGTTGTGACTTTTTGAATTTTTATTAAAATAATCATATCATGATTCAATCTATAACAATACATACATACATACATACATACATACGTATATGAAATAAGCATCCCGGAATCACCCATCACCAGCGTAGTCATGGAAACTTTCGAATTTGAATTGATGCAAACTTTTATGGAAGTCTAATGCACTCAAACTCAATTCACTGTTTGGACCCTCACTATGTGATATCTACTGATATTACCTCGGATATTACTTATATAAATGGAACCAACTCTTACCAAATAATTCAACTATTAAATGGAGAAGTTATGGAAAATATTGATATCGATAATTAGATCGGTATTGACATTTTTCATCACCTTCGATTTTCCTGTAAAAGTGAATAAAGGCATGTATTGTGTGGAAACACCGCCGTAGACAAAACAACCGTCTGAGAGGGGACAAGAGCTCATTCGAAAAAATGTCGTACCCTGTCATAAAGGTTTCTTGATATTTGTGTATACAACATGGAAAGAATAGCAGCTGAAATGGAAAATCGACGTGTTTTAGCATCATCCACAATATCCGATCTGATAATAATGAAAATGTGGAAAGTAGCCTAGACGTTTTTGGCACATCGTATACGGTCGTAGGTAAAGTATAGTACATAATGCGTGTCCTAAAAGAATCTAATGTTTCCATCCATGTGTAATCTTATTTCCATTCTTTACTCTCCTAATTCTCTCTTTGGTTCTATCACTACCCCAATTATCATTAATTCAAAGAATGTCACAATTTACATTTTTTCTCGTTTCGATCTCTCCTCTTTTCTGTTCATTTTAATAAAAAACATCCATTTCGAGGAGATTTTCGTTATTGCGCTGTCAAGTGTATCATTAAAATAATTTGTTTAATTACGATAAAAACGATGGAGCCGTCTTTAAACCTTACAAATTACCCTCTAGACGTTCCAGAGAAGATCACAAAAAATCTAAGCGACGCCGACGGTTGAGTATCTGAACCACCCCTGATTTCTCGGATAAAGGCAAGGTAAAACAAAACAACGAGTTTAGATTTTATCAATTGAATTTCAGTAGTCTTCTTGTTACTACTTTCATTCAGCGATGAGGGATTTGATTGTGTGTGTGGTGGAGAATGGCCTCAGACATAGTCTATTAGCCACAGAAAATTAAAAGTTAGTGAAAAATTGAAATATCAAAGCGTACCTATATCTAAATGGATAATTTAGACATTAGAAATTCACTATAGCATCAAGTACATACTTATCCATGTTTGCCAAAAGAGTGGTTATATTTGTGGGAAGAGGAAAATTGAAATCGATCGGAGAATTGTAAAGTTCGGTTGTTGCTATTTTGTTTTCAATACATTCAAAGAAAATATAGTTCCAGTCTCCTACTGATACATTGTTACAGGAGCAAGCTGGAGAATTCACAATACCTGTTTCAAAAAGATGATTCGGGAAACGACCATGATTCATTCTTGAACGAGATATGATGGAGGTATATTGTTTTCTATAATCAAAATCAGAAATATGAGGAATCTTAGTTGGTGGAGTAGGATGCAAAAGGAAATATTGACTATTAGATGTTTTAGCGAAGTAGGCGTAAGATTGCTCCCAATTGGTTCTAATATGTTTCCTATAATCATTCAAAAGGTCTGAGAAAGCAAAAAGTTTAGTATAAGTGTTCATTTTGGAGGCTCTTTTGGCTTCCAAGTCAACGTACTCATTTCCTTTCAAACCACAGTGCCCTTTAACCCAAATGAATACAATATTTTTTTTCGAGATTTTTAATTCGCTTAATAGTTTTTTTTATTTCTGAAATTGTATTTTGTCTGTAGTACTTGAAAGGGGAACCTTCTATAGCCTGTAATACTGACTTGGAGTCACACATCATAACAGCTATTTGGATCGGATTTAAAGTACACCAAGTTAATCTTTTGATATGGCGAAAGCTTCTGCAGGAAAAAACAGAACAATAGTTTGGAATTCTGAATCTTTCCACATATTCAGAGTTTGAAACAAAAAATGCTGCGCCAGTTCCTTCATCACATTTCGATCCATCAGTGTATATTATAGTAACAATATAGTAGTAACAGTTTTCAAAACTACTTGGCTAATATAACTTATTTCGTAAAAAAACAGGGGTATATGATGTTAGGTACAGTCACTTAAGATTCATAATTGAATTGAAATATAGGGTACTTATTTTGCTCTACGATCAGATTTTCTTTACTGTTGGTATTAAGAAAAGCGTCTGCTAATGGAGGACTAATTTTCATTCTCCAGTATAGCCTAGTGAGATTGTCAGTGTTTATTGTTGGAATTTTTTGAACCATATACGTGTTAAACGTTCGATATTTAATAAGACGCTTTTCGGCTAGGTATTGCCTTCTAATATGCAACGGAGGCTCTTGTATTTCTGCTGAAACAGCTTGATTAGGTGATGACATCATAACTCCTAGGCATATTTTTAATGATTTGTATTGAATTCGGTCAATAGTTATTAAATTGGTTTTTGATGAGGAACCATAAAATGTACACCCGTAATCCAATATGGAACGGATATAAGATTTATAAAAAATAAAGGAAATATTTGAATCAGCTCCCCATTTTTGTTTGGAAACTGCTCGGATAAGATTCAGTCCTTTCTCACATTTTTGTCTAGTGTTCCTACTTGATATGACTAGTCCATAATAATTTTTCATCTAGGATAATACCTAGATATTTGTATTCGTCGACACATGGGAATGGACGTTTTCAGTCGATGTCGACGAGGGAATTGATTAATGTGGAAAAAATCCCGAATAGTCCGATCTCAACATTTGGTTTCATAATTATTATTTTTGATTCGACAAAATTATCAAAATCTAGAAGTTTTTTGCAATTGAGGCCACTTAACAAAAATTAATACAGCGGTATTGGGATTACCAATAGTGCAGAACACTCTATGGAAGACATTGATTTTATTTGTTGTCCATTATACTAGCCCAAACATTTAAACGCCAGCATTTCTCTGTCAATCTCAACTAAACGCGACAATTTCTGTGTCACATAGGACTGGAAGAATGTATGTAGGTACACTTGGGTGATATTAACTGATACTTTGAAGATCTATGGTATTCTTTTTTCACTAAGTTCCTGAGGAAAGTCTCAAATACTAGTAGTTCCCCAAGAAATTTGAGGGAAGATACACGTACGCAGGCTTCAGTTAGGTAAGTGCCCTTATTTTATTCAGTAGCCTACTTGGGTGTTGTGCTCTAGGAGTCTGTATTGCTGTGCATTACACAAGTATATATAGTTCCTTCTTCATGTCCACAGAGTTCAAATTCTATTAGCTACACAAGTTTGAGCGTTTTTAGATGCTCATTCGAATAGCTGTTTCCTGTTGGATCAGGAATTTCTACGAAACCCTACTAAATATTTCCAATGATCTGATCTTCTCTTCTCCTTCAGTAGTTGCCGTCCCACAAAAAGGTGTTTCATCTTTCTCCACTAGATCATCTTCTATTTGATTCAGTTGACACAAAGTTTCTGAAATGAAAGTGGACAACATGGATGATGGTACAAAGATTAAGTTCAAGTATCTGGGCCGTTAAGCACATCACAAACGTATGAAAAATGAATGAAAAAAACATTTTGTCAGAAGAGCAGAAGGGGTACTGACAAGATAACCAAGGCTGCAAAGAGCATCTCATCATCGTTTCAATAATACCAAAATAGGCGCAAAAGGAACAGTGGAACATCCAGACGTCTTTCGTGGAATACAAGAGAGCATTTGATAGCGTTCCACATTCTTGGTTTGTTGAACTTTTTTAAATTTACAAAGTACACTTCAGTTACGTTCCTCTTTAACAATTGTCGATGAATGGTGAATGAACCTTTATTTACAAATAAAAGGTCTATACCATAGAGTAAAAAATAAGAGAAATGTCAAACGTGTAGAGTTTTGTGGCACTAAGTTACCTCCAGCGCCTACCTTAGCTACTGGTATGAACTAACATTCAAGACGCGCGCTTTTTGAATTTGCAAGCTTTCAGCATACGCCTTATATTGTACAATATTTGGAATTGAATGATTTTGCACTTCAATATTTGTTTTTCAGTTTTTCAAGTCAAGTCTTCGAAGACTAAGAAATAATATTATTGTGCTAAATCATTCAGCTGCAAATATTGTATTAGATAATATTATAGGGAATTACGGTAGCAGAATGAAAAACCATTTGCAAGTGATAAAATGTTATTAATTCAACATCTTTCATACAATAAAATATCCAAAATAACATACAAAAACAGTCAATACCTAAATCTGAATTGGGATGGAAGTTGGACTAAGTTTAGAAAGGGAGTGCAAATTTTGTCAATCTAAATGAGTCGGTAGAATTATTTTTAAGGAAGTGATCTTCAAGCAAATAACACCTTTCAATTTTAATAAGTGAGGTTCATTGTCTCACACCATTTATGAATTCGTTTAATATCTACATCAGGAAACTTAAAACTTCTTAAATGTATAATTTTTTAGTTATTCAATTGACGTACCCCTTTAAACAATTTGGCATCTTGAAGCACACACCAATATTACAGAGCAAGCAGACAAATACAGTGTCCAAAATATTAAAGCACTTTTTTTCACATGAGTTCTACAATTACATCAATATATATCTAGTACAATCATACATATTATTTTGGTTTGGGTCACACATTTTCACATTTTTTGGAATCCTTCGTTCTTGTCTGCAAAAAAACGATAAAATGAAAAATAATGTTATCATTATTTTACAAAAGCCCAACCTCAAACGCCAGTCTCCATGCTCAAACGTTTAGGGTAAAAATTGTTTTCAACTTACCTATAATAAGTGATGATAAATGCTGTGATAATAGTATTTACCAATGATAGAGATAATTAATTTATTTGCAGAAAGGCCAATAAGTAGATTGAATGAAAATAAATTCAAAAATGACAACGACTAACCTCAAATTAAAATAATACTTGAAATGGAGTTTTGTGTAGAGGGAGGCAGGGTTTATTAGTTCAGTTAGTTGCTGTAAAGCGCCATGTGCAGCTGGCTGCGCACAAACTTTGTTCCATTTCTTTCCATATAATTTAAAACCTGTCTTATTGGAACTTTAGTTCTTTATGCCAGGTTATGTTTGAGCGACCAGGGGTCGCGACGCAAAAGATCTGACCGTTACGCGTTACGTTACGAAACGTTATGTTACATTTCTTCGTTATGTGCCTTGCGTTTTCGTGCTTGTGCCTCCTTAGTCTCTCTCTCTCTCTCGTTTACGAAGCAGCGATTCATAATAATAAATATGCTCCTACCCGGATTTGAACCCGGGCCGCCCGCGTTCAATGCAAGCATTCTAACCACTGAACCACCGATGCTATATTGAAATTCTATGCAAAGCTGGTATTCGCAGTGCTAGTGATCTACTTGAATTTGTTCGGATAAATGTTTACTATTATTTCCATAATTTGTTTTGCGCGATTAAGGGGTCTAGCACATTTACTTTTCGAAATACATGGTGTTGAAATTTTGAAAGCTTGAATGTTTTAATTCGATAACTTTAAAATGGATGGATAAATTGATTTGTCATTTGGCAGGTTGTTTTTCAATGTAAAAGGGCATATTTTGAAAGAAATTGTAGTTTGTGCAACTAGTGTGGATATGATGGCCATGTCGCACGAGGACGAAGTTTGAGCACGACGCCGTAGGTGGAGTGCTCAATCGTTCAAGTGCGATACAGACAATCCACACGAGTCGAGCAGCATATTTTTTCTACGATCCACTTAAGAAAAAATCTAGAAAATAAAAATTTCTATAAACTGTATACCTAACTTCGAATTAAAAATTTTACAATTCAATTTTATGTTTCCACTAATTTTGTGGGAAACGTACAGTTCTTGAAATTTGTATAGGGCTACGGTTTCATTTTTGGAACTTTAGTTCTTTACGTCAGGTTATGTTTGAGCGACCAGGGGTCGCGACGCAAAAGATCTGACCGTTACGCGTTACGTTACGCTACGTTATGTTACATTGCTTCGTTATGTGCCTTGCTTGCGTGCTTGTGCCTCCTTAGTCTCTCTCGTTTACGAAGCAGCGATTCATAATAATAATATGCTCCTACCCAGATTCGAACCCGGGCCACCCGCGTGCAATGCGAGCATTCTATCACTGAACCACCGATGCTATATTGAAATTCTATGCAAAGCTGGTATTCGCAGTGCTGGTGATCTACTTGAATTTGTTCGGATAAATTTTTACTATTATTTCCATGATATTTTTGGGCGATTAAGGGGTCTGGCCTAGCACATTTACTTTTCGAAATACAGGGTGTTGAAATTTTGAAAACTTGAATGTTTTAATTCGATAACTTTAAAATGGATGGATAAATTGATTTGACATTTGGCAGGTTGTTTTTAAATGTAAAAGGGCATATTTTGAAAGAAATTGTAGTTTGTGCAACTAGTGTGGATATGATGGCCATATCGCACGAGGACGAAGTTTGAGCACGACGCCGTAGGCGGAGTGCTTAATCGTTCAAGTGCGATATGGACAATCCACACGAGTCGAGCAGCATATTTTTTCTACGACCCACTTAAGAAAAAATCTAGAAAATAAAAATTTCTATAAACTGTAATATAACTTCAAATTAAACATTTTACAATTCAATTTTATGTTTCCACTAATTTTGTGGTAAACTTACAGTTCTTGAATGTCCAATTTGTATAATGCTACGGTTTCATTTTTTAAATATACGATGCTGTTATAAGTAGATGTTGCCAGTCGGACTCCCTCATGAAGGGTACCGTAATATATATATAATAATGAATATTCTGCTAAATATTTCAAAGGTCTACCTGTTGTTGTTGTTATTATTATCAAGCAGAATAATTATTTTCAAAAATAAAAGTAACAATTAAAAAATAAACTTTTTCACGGGAATGGAACCCGGGTCTACGGCATGAGAGTCTGGATTGCTTACTACTCGACCACTGAGAAATATGAAAATTGTTTATCTATAGCGTCAGATGTACCTATATATTACATAATTTTATGAAATCTGAGGTCCCCTTAAATACCCATTTTATTCTGTTTCAAGTATTTGTTGGTAGGTAATTTGTACGGATTATTTCTTTCAAGTTTATCTTTGTAAATGAATATTCTTGATCCAGTGCGCTTCTATGAGAAAATTTTTTTGACAAGTTATTTTGACGTTTCTTTTAAATTGAAAAAAGATGAATGACGGATACTAAACTCGAATGCTGATTGGTGGATTTCATATACGTTCTAGGATGTATATGAAATCATATCCGTTTAGTTAACTGATGGCCTACATTTCCATTTTGTAAACTGTGCAGAATAGTAGTTTGTGCAACTAGTGTAAATATGGACAATCCACACGAGTTGAACATTATATTTTTTCTACGATCCATTCAAGAAAAAATCTAGAAAATAAACATTTGAATATACTGTAAAATAAATATAACTTGAAATTAAAAATGTTCAACAATTTTATTCATAATCGTACCAATTCAATTTTATGTCTTCACTAGTTTTTTGTGATAAACGTACAGTTCTTGAATGTACAATTTGTACAATGCTACGGTTTCCCTTTTTAAATCCCTCCCTCATGAAGGGTACCGTACCATTATCTATAATAATGAATATTCTGCTAAATATTTCAAACTTCTACCTGTTGTCGTTATTAATATCAAGCAGAATAATTATTTAAAAATTAAATTAACAGTAAAAAAAAATTTTCCCACGGGGAATCGAACCCGGATCTACAGCGTGAGAGTCTGGTTTGCTTACTACTCGGCCACCGAGGCTTTGCAAATTATTTATCTATAACGTCAAATGTATTACATACCTACTTTTTGCTTAAAAGGAACTAAAGTTCCTACCGTGTGTCCCGCGACACGTTCTACCTTTTTTATTACTCTATGGTCTATACCTCGAAAATAATGGAATTTCTATCCTTAGAGGGGGATTTCCGGAGTTTCGTCTGGCAATAAATCCACTCTGCAAACCACCCAAAGATACGGATTACGGGTATGAAATCAAAGCCAACACTGATTCTAGCATTTCATAATATGGATGACATCAAAATATACGCATCAAACCAGCGTCAAAATCAACGTTCACCCCATATCAATAATAATTTCTCCAGTGATATACAAATGGAATTCGGATTAGACAAGTGCAAAACCTCCAATATCGAAAATAATGAAATCGTTAACAGATATGTGTAAGTACGTAATGGGAGCATTATATTACAGATATCTATGATTCCAGAAATCTAAGCTACTAGACCAGGAAAAAGCAAAGACCAAAATAAAAGGCCAGTTCACTCAAAGGGTAACTACTTCGTAGAAATTCCAGTTGAACAGAGGAAATCTCACTAAATCGATCAAAATCCTAACAAAAAAAGGGAAGGGGCGCTCCGCGGACATAGTTGTTTACATCACAAACAAATATCTGAGGTTCAAAAATTCTTGCATAAAATTGCATGATCTGGTCCCGGAAATGAATAAAGACTATAGCTCTTTGTAGCATTCTTCCAAAAGCAAAAAGATTAATTATGGCAATTCAAGACCAACAATTACAGAAAACTTGTCATACGAAATCCAAACATCGTCTCGGACAGGTGCAGAAGGTGTCAACAAACAACAGTGACGATACAACACATTTCGTTGGGATATTCAACCATTGATATTCTACGCAAACAATCAACCTTACAATATCATTTATCAAAAGTAGGCCAACAAATTTGGATGGGCTACTACCCAAACTCCTTATCACAACTACCATCCGCATTCACTTCTAGAGAACTCTAATCTTAGACTATACTACGTTGTCAACTGTCACCGATAGACGGGTGACGAGTAACCTGATGTTGTAGTTGGGGATGAAATAGCTTACTCGGTTCTTCAAATGGATGTTGCTGTGCCCAATAATAACAGTATTTCCGATCAAAACAAAGAGAAAATTGCAAAGGACTATTTGAAGATCATGTGTCATAGGTAATTGAAATGAGGGGTTGAGCGAGTTAATCCGGTAATTAGGATCCGGAAAAATTGGAAGAAGCAGAAAAATGTAACATTTTCTTTTCAATTTCTTCGCCATCTCATGAGTTGAATCATTATACTAAAAAAGTTCTTCACATGCAATTCATATGTACGAAGATCGGACGCTAGGCCAGGCCAAAAGTGTAGATGCAGCAGAAAAAGTTATATATCCGATTAGAGGAGTGTAGTTCCATAGCCCGCCTAATCGATAATGTCTGATACGTCAGAAATCGGAAAAAATGGTCTGTTACAAACGTAATCACTACAATGAACTGCAAATGTTATCATTCACAATCGGTTACACATAGGAAGCTGGGACGATAAAAAAAATAATTTCGTCTAAAACTTTTTTCAAATTTTTTATTTTTATTTTGGAAAAGACTAGTTTTGGAAAAAAATTGTGGATAAGACTGGGTTTGGAAGTGAAAAAGGTTTCAAAACTCAACATTATTGTTGTTATTGAACTTATTTATTTATTTTCTGGTAAAAACAATCATCATGTAAAACTGAACTAAAATAGTATTCTTTTTTCAAACTTTTCATTGTATTATATTCTGATATCAATATCATCATCTTCAAAAACTTCTTCATTCTGTTCTGCTTCTGCTTCTGCGTCTTCTTCATTAGGAGGCGTGTCTATTGCTTTTAAATAAAATTCCAGGACTTGAATTTGTCGCCAGCTTTCACCAAAATGTTTTCATCGCAGTCTTTTAGTTTTTTCATATTTACGTCGTGACCAATGGGAATTACCTCAGGATTTATGCTGTTCAAGCTTTCTCCTTTTTTCAGTATGGATTTAGATGCGCCACTATCGCTATTGTAAGCGACCTCACCTCTTACCAATATGTTTCCCTGTGGCGGTTGTTTCATTGAAATACGTTTGGAAGGGGCAAATTTGAGATGCCATTGACCAGGTGGCTTTATGACATCGGCTATTGCTTCTTTCCATTCCATAACTTGAACACTATCCCAAATTCACCAAAAATCTGTTCATATTCTTCTGGTTTGACTATAGTATCCAATTTTCTTTCCCTCTTTTCTATTCGGCCAAAAATCCTATCAGGGGGAATATAGGAATGTCATAATATGACAATAATATGACAATGACAATTTTTTGACTTGTATCTAAGAAATGAGAGAAATAAAAAATAAAGTTAAGCTGGAATTCAAACTAACCTCAAACAAGTTACTTAACCGGCATTTTTAACAATATTTTTCTTCCACACTGATTTGTCCGTTCCTCTTTTTCTTCCTTTATTTTTCGGAGCTTCACAAATGTTTTTACCACTATCCATTGCTTTACGTACAAGAGTATTTTGGAAGAAAGTAAAGAAAGTTATAATAACAATTTCGTCTACCCACAACTGTATACAATATAAAATCACGGGTGTATCCCCATAAGGAAAAGACCATTGAATAAGACGCCGTTTGAAATCAAAAGCAATTTAGCCCGTACGTACTCAAGTGATAAGGCGCACTTTGCTTATACCAGACGGTCGTGACATAGGCGCGCTTTGGAATTAAACGTCAATTGGATAAGGTCAGTTTTGGAACTACATTCAATAATAGCACACACAAATAAGCGGGAATAGGCAAGTTTTGGTAAAACTTCTCAGTTACAAATAACAGCAGATATACTAGAGATTTTCTTTCTGTAACAGGCGGTATTTTTTAATTTTTTGGATTAGGCGAGTTTTGGAACTGGAATTGTGATAAAGTGATGTGAAGTCGAACAAAATTACCTGATTTATCTATACAAACCATTTAGATTGTTCCATTCCTTTTCACGTTGGAAATAGTGGGTTACATTTGCGTGCACAAAATATATTTAAATTGTAGCAGGAACAGTAGTTTTAGTCCCGAATAAAAAAATATTTAGCGGTTTTCGTTGAAAGGGTTTCATTCTGTACAAACGGTTTGTATAAACAGTGAAAGGTGTTACGTATATACACTTCTCGATAGTTCTATTAAATTGACCCCGAACATCATCCTCTTTCTACACAGAAATATATTTTACACGTCCGCAAATATTCATGGTTCGTTTGGCTCTTTCAGGAACTTCCATTTGGCTGAACGAGAGGCGTTTCGTAAAGGAAAAGTCGTAAATAGATCCTTCTCCAAACTTTCCTTTATCTGTTTTATAAATCACTCTATCTTGTGCTTTGGTTTGATTTTCAGTCCAGTTCAAACTAATGTTTATAAAGTACTTATATTGAGTAAATCGGGAAAAGGTATTGGTTTGTGAACGTAGACACATTACTCTCGTATAAATATAGAGAAAACATCGAGAAAATAAAACTAAACTGGCTGAATAGGAGTGAATTTGGAGTTTATACTGTATACAATAAATAAATACTCTTCAAATTGCCAATTGCTTTGGAAATATACAAAATATGTTAAATTGAGTTTTGTATACGAGGAGTAAGGAAAAGTGCAGTTTTTCACAATTAATATTAATGTAGGTGCAGTTGAAGAATCATACCAATTTTCACAGTAAATCAATTTTATTAATGGAGATCGGTGGCTTGGATCTCTGAAAACACTCCAGACTTCCAAGATTATCAGCTTCACTACTCTATACCCACAAAAAAAATCCCTATTCAGTCACACAGTCCAGAAAAATTTACTAAATTCATGTGGGTGAAGTGTCATTCGATTATTCGAAACTTCCGCCTAATTATCAATTCATTCAGGGACATAACGAGACATATTCCTTGGGTAAGATTTAATTGAGGGAGGAAAAAATTCTCATAGGGGAACTGGAATATAAAGTAGTCTTTATCTTGCCGTAACAACAACAGTACCCACGCATTCTATACTTTCTTCCTCCGAGCAATGCCATCCTATAAGATGTTAAACTCTCCAGGAAGTTTCGATGACCTCGAACACTGCTGATTTGGATGTCATCGCAATAGTCATGCAACCCAATTCATGTAATCGCTTCCCTTGCAGTATAAGTGTTCTTGCTGCTACACCCCTCACTATTTTATTTAGAATGAATATATATCGCAATCAAAACCATCTTGTGGGTCATTTTAATTTTAATCTCCAAACGGATGAAATGTAGTAGCACCCAGTATAAGCAAGTATAATTACGACTAAGACCGTTGAAAAGCATTTTCTATGGACTTTCCAGCGACGTATCACAAGTAGAGCGTTGCCATTAAAATTTTTTTAGGTGAGGTAGGTGGGGCATAGGATGTTGATGGGGGTGGGTTCCCTCTCAAGTCATTCTAGATTTTCCCCTTTTCGATAAAAACGGCTCTGAAATTTTTTTGATATATCTTTCCGTTCATGAGGTATGTACACCCTATTTTTAGTTTTTGAATTGACACCCTTCATAAGTCGCCTTGACGAAAACCTTAGCGTGAAGAGAGTACCTCTGATATTCCTCTGGCTCCTTCATCTTTTGTTATGTCCTCCATTAGATGTAGTTTGATGGAGGTTTGGATGACTGAATAGATGCGTTAACTGATGGCCTCAACTCTTAGATTTGATTTGAGAGCCTGCTTGAAAATGTTCCTGGCTGAAAGTTTGAAAATGGAAAATTGGTTGCTACGAAAATAAAAAGCTGCTTGAGTGATTCGGCTAGTTACTGCGATCAATTACTTTGTCAAAGGAAAAATTTTGCATCCTTATAAATGCATTTTCAAATTCCTTCCAGTATGAAATTTTCAACTTTTCTTCTAACTGTATATAAGTCTGTGATTTTTAGTGGCCACTCTCCACCAACAATAAAAAAATAGTCCAGTAATCCGGCCAACAGCTTGAGGTATCATGAAAAAACATTTAGCTTCATGAACAAACTTGACAGCAGCAAATAATCTATTACAATATTCTTCACATAATAAACTAGATAACTGCAGGTTTCGGAGAAGATGCCGTCCGAGGACACGAAAGTAGAAATTAATGTGTCCAATCTCTCCTCTGCTTTATACCATACTTCCACGCGACCAGTCTGATGTTCCATGAAAACCACTAGAAAATATGTTCATAATCATCATGGATCTTCAGCAAAATATAAGGACTATTTCATAATGAGTGGTAACGAGAGACGCATTGGTTGTTTTTTCACAGCAATTCAGCTTTATTCAACTATCTTCTGAATGTTAATTCAAGTTCGTCTCCTATCATGGAACAAGCAGGCTTTTTGGAATATCAAGCATCATTTAATGAGACTCCATCTCTCTCAGGCTAGTTGTTGAAAAGCTACTGGCGTCTTCCATTGCGATATTCTTAGATCTTTTGTTCCTTTCTATCTAGATTACTTTCTAGGCCATCAGCTTTGAGACTGAATCTTACAGTTTTTTGCCAGTGGCTTTTCGTCGCTACCTTCAAAGAAGTGTATATATTCCAAGATATCGCACTCGTATAGAATGTGTTGTGCCGTTCCGTCCCGCAATTTACAAAATCTGCATATAGCTTTGTCTGTCAGCTCCATCAGCAATAATACCTGCGCCCAGGTTTCCCACTACCCACAGTTTCAATTTTATTTCTGTATATACTCGTTAAGCTTACCGTGAACATAAGCAAATTTGTTGTTTGTATCTGTCCTGATAAATTTGTACTTTATTCATTCATGGCCATTGATTACTGGTATCCAAGCTACCGTAACTTTGATACGATCTCCCAATAGGTAAAGCCGCGGCCGCAGTACAAGCGTGTTACCTGGAGGGTCCCTCCAAGCGACTCTCCAAGCACCCCGCGAGCTATGTTTCCGTACCAAGCGATTGAACTGAATCAGCCGCACTGCGATCCCCCACCACCTTAAGCAGTCTATCGACTCGCCAAGCTAGCCACCAGAAAATCAGTTGTGGTTGATATTTTCAACCAGCTGCAAGGCATAAATGAGGAAAAATTAATTTCGGCTGTTTATAAGCGATAAGCACTCATACGTGCATAATTCAAAAATTCTCCGGGAAAACTTCGAATTTTCTTGTAAGCTAACAATAATTCCCCATCGTGGGCTCTGTGCAAATTATACGCCTGCACTCAATAGTAAGAATTATCACAGAGAAGAAGCCTTCTGGCAAATTTCGAATGTTGATTGTTGACACACACTGACTACACTATAGAGTGAACTTGATTTGGCTTGGTATGATAATTTTCCGTCGACTAGTGCGGCCAAGGTATATTCACCCTCCACCCATTTACTTCCACCCTCTTCTCGCTAAGCTTCCCTCCACCCACCTGCACTGCGGCCGCGTGTTGAGAGCAGAGCGTTTTTTGATGTTTGGTCTTCTTGAGGTTATTTTTCTTATAGCAAACTTGTCAGCCCGTCCCTGTACTCTTAGAATATTTCCGAATTCCGGAAGAGTTCCACTTTCCGAAAGACGCTCGTCGCATTCTTACTATAATTTCAGACTTGTAGTGAGGGTTGAATAATATATTAGCCGTGGATGGAAGTCTGATGTGAGACTCTTCTACTTTTCTTTTCCGACGACTTGTAAACAGTTTCTGATGTTTTCGAAATGAACTACTCCAAAGAGCGGAGTTTTATTAAAAAGGATTTAAATGCCTCAATGTCACATATTGTTTACTGGCAAATGTCATTAATTGAGTTGGTGGAGAGTTATACAAACATCTGCCTGAATAAAAATTAACGAATTGTTTTCCTGAAATAATATTAAACGACGCCTATGGATGAGAATCTCATTAATGGTAACAACGATGTGTCTAATTAATGAATACATGCTAAGAGGGTAATTACAACACCTCTTGAGAGGAAAATTAGAGAGGAGTTGTAATGTGATTTCTGAAACGCAAACAACATCAACCTTATTCCTTAATGGCAACTCAAGAATCAATAGGATAGGGTAATTATGTATCTTCGCACAAGATTTATTTTCAACAGTTATATATTCAGGGCATGTTAAATTGGTAGAAATCATGCATGAAGGTTTATTGCCTAAGATACATATTAAATGCATTTTTATTGTTATTCATCTAAGACGTGCCCGATCCCAACAATAAGTGGGTACTTTTTTGAAAAATTACAATAAAAATGCATACAAGATGTTATTTTATGGCAACAGAGGAAAATTTTAAACGCAGTTACTTTATTACAGGGCATATGAATTTGATAATTGAACTCCTCAGAGATTCGATGCTTCTATTATAATAAGCAGCAAAACAGTCTCCACAAACTCCATTGGACATGATTTCTCCATAATTTTTGGAGCTTCCGGCCGTTCTTCTATCATTTCAGTCATCATTTTTCCAGATCTTCTTCATCTAGTTGTTAGTATGGCTCTAGACGCGTGACCAACCATTTTCACCAACTCTTAACAGGAGCAGTTACAGCAGAAGCTATTAAAAAATGGTTTTTTATTTAAAAATTTGAATCCGCAGTTTCTGCTGCTTTATGGATCCTCGAAGAAAAAATGGTATCCCGACTAACTGGAACGTATGATCTGACAAGCTGGGAAGATAGGACAACCCCACAGCAACTGTACTTTATAATGTTTTCAAGATAATTGATAACGTCCCAAAGAGGAACTTCTCTGAGCATGATGATGTTTGTTCAGTGAAAAAGTGGACAATAATTTGAAGGAAAACCAGAGGCTGATAGGAAATGAGTTGTAAAACATCTTTATAAAATGCTGGTAGGTATGTCTTTTATACAAAAAAATAAAATATAGTTGATATTCAGATAACAAAAAAGGAAATGGAAATATAAATAAGGCGAGAACAAGAGCTCAACAAATAGAAAAAAACTCATCATTGGTGCAATTACCAATAGGGGTTACTAAAACTAAAAGACATTGAAACTAATCGATTACACTTATTTCTCACCAATCTTCAGCTTCCCAATTTCAGTCTGGACACTTGGGTGATAGATGAAACAGAGACGATTTGAAATAGTATAGTGGAAACATAGATTCATTCAGCTAAACAGGGTTTCTAATCCAAAAATGTTTTGTTTCTCTTTCCTAACCTCACTCAGGGTAAGGGACCTCTGAAGGCGCGAGGATATTGCCACATAGAGAGTCCAGTCAATACTTGAATTTCTAATTTAATGAGAACCAGAATGAAAACTGTAACGCCGTTAGTGGTAGTTGCAGATTCTTCCACATATATCAGCGCTGACATCCTAACCTCTAATCTGACATAGTTGGTTTTTATTGTTTATAGTGGGACTTTTACTACAAGAGAGAATGTCGGGAATATGTATTGTGAAAAACTGTGATGTGAGGTGCACCCGATAAGCTTTACCTATATAAAAAACATGTTTCAATAAATAAAAAGTGACACAAGTAGTTATTCTTCCATACAGCTTTGAACTTCCCGGCATTGTTGTTGAATTCTTCACATTTATTTTTCTCCATGTTTGTCATTGAAATATGTGAAAACACGTTTTATTTATTGTTTCCTTTTTTATCTAATAGCATATGTAAACTTGATGATTATTGCTTTCTTTTTCCCAGTTCAGGCATTATATGGTCTATTTTTTGACATTTTATTTAATGTAACTTGGCTATTTGATTGTTATTATTGTAATATCAATCTAATGTCAAGTTACTTTGAATGGAATATCAAAAATGGACCCTGCTTAAATGTCATTTTGCAATAAAAATAGAATTACAGTAATTATGAATACGCTGCCAAAAACTGTGAAATTACAGGAATCCTCTTTTTCGGCTGTTCACAACCATCTGATTTGTGTTAGAGGTACCGACGGCTCTCAAGGTGGCGCCACCTGTATAAATAGAGGGCGCCACGGGTCTGTTTCCCAGTATGTTTTACCTCACTTACCTCACACGTGAACCGCGAACTGTCAAAGGAGCTAGCAGCTAATAAAACAGCATGAATGGCTGTTTTGGTACGCAGTTTAAACTAGCGCCCTCTACCATGAGCAGAAATTGAAATACATGCTGTTCGATCTGATTATATAGTCTCCATGGTTCTAATATTTATTCAAAGAACACTGTTTTCGTTGTTGGGTGAATATGGGGAAATAATAATTTTGAGTGTTAATTAAACATTATTATTTACGTGGGAAAACATGTGAAGGAACCAATACAAGGAAAAGTTATGTAAATATTATTCTGAATATGCTCCGTCCCATAGAATTATTTGTACGTGGTTCTCTTCTTTTGGAAGTGGCCATATGAACGGATGCTGGCTGGAGAACATCCAGGTCCGTCATTTATCGTAACTAGTCCAGAATTGATTAATAAAATTCGTGCCCTTGTACTGAGCGATCGTCGAATAAAAATACGTGAAATAAATATTTGACCTGAACGGTTATGCAATATTTCGCATAGAGGGTAACATATTAGAAAGGTAGAAACAGGAACAGGAATACAGTCGTAACAATGTATTTCATCCGAGAAACGTGCTCCCAAGAATGCCAAAACCGGTTTTACGGTCAATAAGGTTATGGCCATAGTGTTTTGGGATTCCAAAGGTGAAATTTTTATTGATTATTCAGAAATAGGGAAAACGATAACTGGCCAATATTATGCTGATTTGCTGGCACGCGTCAATGCCGAACTTAACCTTCCACCGGTGGCGCCAAGTCTGACAGACCCGACGCTACTGTATTCGTTCGCAACTCTTCGCGTTACCGCGATATATTGCTGTACGTCTGGGTACCTTCCTAATTTGATGTCTATTAGTCACGTTGCAGAGAGTGTGAGGATAGTTTGTATAGTTTGCGAAATATTGTGTGAAAAGTCTGACAGACCCAGCGCCACCGTTTGTGTTATAAGTTTCTGTATAGCGTTCAATTATTTACTTCGGTGCTTGTGTACTAAATAATTTCATTAGGTTAGGTTTTGCTGTTGTAATAACTCAACTTAAATGTGGTACTTGAATGTGGTACAACCGGAAGAAGTTCCTCAGGGAATAAGATTGTTGTCTGATTCCAAGACGAAATATCATTGTTTCAAATGTAAAAAGTTTATCTGTCTCTCACACTCTCAATTTCTTTGTTTACTATGTAGACAAACGTTTGAAAGTATAAACGTGTTAAGAACTCACATTGTACCTACTTATGATCACTGAAGGGATTTTCATTTTGTTTTGTTTATAATGCCTTTTTATTAGAATAACTGTTAGTTTGTTACCTTTCTGTTATGTTTTGGGAAACAAGCAATCAAATTATTTTGTTTGGTAATTGTTGGGTATTTGTTTGGTACATCTAATGCAGTATATTATTGATCATAAATTACTTCAACTTGTATACACAAATGACCCGTAAATACACTGAGGTATACAAAAAAAAATTGTGTCTGGTAGACCCGGCGCCACCAGTCATGTAAAGAAAGGGGGCGCCACCGGTGGAAGGTTGAAAAAAACGAAAAAACGACTGCATTTGTTGAAGAAAAGAGTTTTGGTCCATCGCGATAATGCTCCTACCCACTTATCCGCCATTGGTGCGATTTATTCACTATTCCGCCATATTCGCCTGATCTAGCTGCCTCCGATTACTTTATGTTCCCAAACTTGGAAAAATGGCTTGGTGTGGAGCGATTTCGGAATAATTAAAAGGTAATTGGAGAGACAAAAGAAGTATCTTGCGGAACTACTCGTGTTATGGCCGTTTGCACCAATTGATATTTAAGTAGACTTAAAGTTAAGTGGCGCTTTGGAGAAGTTTTGTTTTGCACCAGGAACAAACTGATCATCTTAAGCTGCACCACTAGCTAAGCTTAGAAAATCGCTAGCTTATTCTCCACTTATCCTCAAAGTGGTGATTTCTAACCTAACATTCTTGTGTTTCTATTGACCTAATAATATGTCAATGATTTTTCAGTTTGCGGGTTTTCGTTTTCCATCTCCCCATTTCTAGTGTGTTTATTTTTTCATTTTTGAAGAAGGATGTTTATGGAGGATGATCTGGAAATATTGGATTTTAATGAAAATGGATTTCCAAGAAGACAGTACCACCGTAAAAACTATTATGAAGAATGGGATGAAAAACCCTCTTTCCAAAGGTTTCGCTTGACCAAGCCAAGTGTTTCACAACTAGTAGAAATGCTAGAAGATTCTATGGAGGATCCAGACAATTTGTAAGCCCATTTTCCTATTTTTATAACCACTTTGTATTTTGCAGCTAAGTATATTAGCAAATTTTTTTCCTGAACTGTATATTCAATTTGCCGATTTAATTTTATTATTTTTCACTATGTTTTCCATTATAAACTATTTTCTTATTCAAAAAACAACTTTTATTTTCGAAGAATTGACATTTATCAGCTTTTAATACGTTATTGCAAATTGAAGATATCGATTAATACTTTTACGTTAAATTTTAATACCTGGTAGTCCCAGATATCAGTTTTAGAAGTCGATGGGAAAACTGACGTTGAGTTTTTTCGTTTTTATGGCATTATTATGTCATTTAAAGTTGAGAAAATTTATGGAAGAACTTCAAGAAATACGGATTTAGTATTAGTCATAAGTACCATATAACACAAGATAGAAACTTGTTTAATATTGCCCGAAACTTGTATACAATAAGGAAACTTGGCCGCACTTTATTTTTGATGATAGTTAAATTGATCTTGTATATCACCAGAATCGGACTCAGGTCGATTTACGAACATAATGTTCATTGTTTGAAAAAATTTACAATATAAAATAGTATATTATAGCAATAAAAAGTTGAATATATTGAAAATGGAGTGTTGTAGGTAAAGAATTCAATGAAGATTACCTTTCATGTTAGGTAAGAAGTGAAGAATTGCAGTGAAAGATCCTAAAATAGAAATACAGGATGTTTCAAAAATATGGTGAAATAAGAGTTCATCACTGCTCATTAGAATTTTACAACAATAATACTGTAAATGTGTTTTGAAAAGACTAAGAAAAACAAACCAATCAAAATTTGTGTTTCTATCCCTGAAGAAATGAAGAAGACATTGTATGATCCATCTGTACCCTCCCATATAGCACAAACACGTTTCAAAGACATCTCAAAGACGTTTGTTCACGATGTTCATGACGTTTCGAAGATGTCCGCTAATATCTAAAAGATGTTTTGAAGACGTCTTCAGGACGTACATTGTTACAAAACAAGGCGTCTTTGGGACATCCATTTTTGTACGTCTTTAAGACACACCGTTTTTGACGTCTTTACCGTCTTTTTACTTGATGGAAATAAATGTTATAATGCCCTTTTATCTAATTTCACGAAATTTTTTTTTTTTCATTAGAAATTAAGTGCCTCGGCAACTATGGCCATTGGCACTGTACAAAGGCAAAAGGACATATTATAAATACATACACTATCTTAAAACATAAAATATGTGAAATAATCGGTAGAATATCAATCTAGTTCATATTTTGTGGTAGAGGTTAGTTGATTTGAGGAATTTCAATGTCTTTGAGATTTCAGCAGTGCAGTTTAAAAGCTCTCTCAGGTTTGGTGTTAGGTCTAGGCACTTGTATGTAATGGTGTATTCCTGGCAGTCTGTGAGAATATGTTTGACGGTTAAAGCACTATTGCAGTGACGGCAGACGGAAAGGTTTTCAGAAGACATCAAGTAACCATGTGTGTATCTGGTATGGTTGATCCGCAATCGTCTTATGACAGCAGATTCTCTCCTGGTTAAGAAATCGGGGAAGAGACAGCCGATTGTTGTATATCGTAAAGGGCTGTTTTGCTGTTGTGCCAAAAATTTTGCCAGGACTGCTTGACGGACTTTTTGAATAATTGTTTCATGTCATCTGGGAGCTGGAACGTTGTTTTGGTGATGGAAGAAGAGGCTTCTTGAGCATGGTGGTCAGCGTTTTCATTGCCAGTAATTCCAATGTTAGATGGGAGCCAGATAAGACAGACTGTTACATCACGAGCTGAGAGAGTTTGATAGATGTCATGGATGTTTTGAACTATTTGATGGTCAGTAAAGATAGTATTGAGTGAATTAATTGAGGAAAGTGAATCGGTACAAATGGCGACGCGCTTGACAGGAGAAGAGATTTGCTTGAAAGCTTGGAAGATGCTATACAACTCACCAGTGTGAACGCTACATGTTGAGGGCAACCGATAGGAACCTATTAGTTCGTGGTTGGTTGTGACGGAGCAGCCAACACCATCAGAAGTTTTTGAGGCGTCTGTGTAGAGAACTACATCATATGGTGTTTTTTCTAATATTTCCAAAGATACTTTCTTTATAAGTATGTTGGGCGATTCATGTTTATTGAACTTGGTGAGGGAGGTATTGAATAGAGGAAGTTGTTTAGTCCAAGGAGGGATATGAGGTTGGGGAAGCGGAGTGGTCATTTAAAGGTCGGTATTTTCAAGTAATGGGAGAAGATGGGCAATAGATTTTACGCTACGTTTGGAAGTAGTGTTGGAAGGATGATGTTGAGACATTGATGTAAACAAAGGGTGAACAGGGTTAGAAGGGATAGAAGATGTTGATGCAGCGTATGAAAGGAGTAGAGATTGACGTCTTAGGAACATGGGTGGCTCATTTGCTCCACAGTATAGACTAGCAGCTATTTATCACTCTTTTTCAACCAATTCAGCTCATAACTATTATTGAAATATTCTTTCTACCTTCAAACTGTTTAGATTCAGATTTAGAAGTGGGTTTTATTGAAAAATTTTACTTTCCACTTCTAGATACAGTTCTCCTGACTTTTCTCTTTTCTCCATAATATTCAATAACTATCTGATCTGAGTCCATTGTAAGGTTAGTTACAAATGTTGATTCATATGATTCTCATGTTAATGGATGCCATGGATAGTAAGTGTATGTCTGTGTCGCCTTCTACCTTTCAAGTGCTCAATAATTTAGTGATGCTGGTGACTTGCCCCATCAAAAATTGCTAAAAGAGGTGAACATCCACATTACCAACATATTTAAAACGTCTTCAAAACATCCCTACAAAGGCGGTTCAAACTTGTCGTAAGAAGGACGTCATTAAAACGTCCGTTTCACGTACCAGGACGTTTGGACCAAAGTAAGACATGAACTGAACGTCTTTAAAATGTAGTGTGCTATCTGGGCTATTATCAGCACTTATCCCAGAATCTAACAATGTCAGGGAAACATTGTATTTAGGTAATTTGAACTTCTGTTCTCAACGATCTACCATTTCTTTGATAATTGACGGTTTTCCATAAGACTACTGAAAAAAATAATCATTGTTCACTATTGTATTATCTCCTAAATTGTCAATGCATGCAAAACTATTTTGACATAAATGCCAGTTAAGGGTAATAACGGAAGTGACCAGCAACTTTGTTTTTCTAAATATAACACACTGTATACTGTATTCAAGACTAACTTCAGATGTCACTTTGTGTAGAATACTCTATATCTGAAATTTATACTTATCAAGATCAAAAAACATCTTGTTGGGTTGATTAGTGGGACGATCAAGGTGATTGGTGACATGTCAAGGACTTCTTTTTTGTTAAAAAAATGTATTGAATGTTAATAGATGATCTTCATTGTTTCATTCCAAACTATCCATCTCTATCACTGTATGATGCAACTGACTTCAAATGCTGGAAATTCATACACAAACATAAACTGCCCTTCCTTTCGACCGGAAAAATAAGGAACTTAAAGTATTCATCATTTTCTTAAACAGCCGTTCAAACAAAAAAAAAGTTTTCGACATGACACCTTGATCTCTCCACTAATGAGCCAAAGTATTACCCTCCTGTATTAAAAATCCCATATGGAGCGGGATCTTATCGCGATAATTTTTTATTTGACATTTAAACCTATCAAAACTGTGTATTTTCAGTCACGTGTTCAAAAATAGCCAACTAGCAATCAATTACACTGATAAAATCCCATGAGGCTCTTATCGTTTATGTCTCAGAGGTAATTTGAAAATATTTTCTGTGAATAAGTAAACTTGTCAATCTAACGAATATAAAAAGTCAATCTGACAGTAATAAAGAATGTCGATTCCAAAATTTGGAAACAAAAATAATGACTTATACAATCGACCAGTTAACAGAGGATAATACTCCTCAAAGTACCGAACATAATAAAAAATATATTTGGAAACTCTTCTTGGATTTTCGCATAAAAAATTATCTTACCGAATATACCTCGAACATGGATAAATTTTAATAATCTTGCCATAACTTTCTCAAGCGTGTTGCTTTAAAGTACCAAGCAACACGCTTTCGGAATCTATGACAAAATTATGGCAAATTATAAATGCCCTTGGTATATTATAGCCGATAAAAGGGTCAATTCTATGAGGAGTGGTTAAAAATTAACGGTACGCCGTTAAATTTGACAAAGTTTACGCTATCATGAATGTTTTAATCTATATATAGTCAAGATTATGATTAAAATTTTAACATGTATGGTATCCAATGAAGAGTTTTCCGTTAATACTTTAAAACTTAATATGCATACAGACTAGCAAAAATGGGTTAGAAGATTGTCTTATTTTTAACTGTGTGTTAAAATTCAACATTTGCTTACAGAATTGCACCTAAAATGCCGCTAACTAAGATGCCGCTAACTATCGATAAGATCCCGCTGGCTATCGAAAATTTCCCTGTGTGTTCAAATTGCGCATTTGTCATTGGGACATTTTAAAATTCGTTGGAATGTCGTGATTTGGACAAGATTCTTCAAGTTCTATTCAAGAAAAAGTGACCGCAAGTAAACCCAAAAATATAATACTCTTATTTCTTCTACTCGAGAAATATTCTACCGAATTACACTCGTACATCAAAATAAACCTGATAATTTCTTATTCAGTAAAAACTGCATTCGGTTATTTTCATATTTTGTTTGTCTTTCACCAAAATATGAAAATAAACTCATGCAGTTATCATACAACATGCTTTCATAAAAAGTTATCGGTAATTTTGATGCGCTTTTGTAATTACTTCCGACAAGATGTTTTTTATTCAGTATTGAGGATGTTCACGCAGAATTTTCAATATGAAGATCTGCACCTGTAAATTTTTTTATTTTTACATGAAACAGCGACAGAAAAATTTATTCTAGAATCCAAGAATTCGAAAATAAACTGAGTGTCACATTCGAAATAACAAAGTTGTCGCTTACTTTTGGTATAAGTTGTATGTCCAAATACTTTTCATAAATTTGCCATAACTTGTTCTCAATCCATGTCAATTTTCATAGAAATCGTGTTTATAGTCTACAATTTATAAATAGAGTAAGCTTGTTAAACAGCCAGTGTATGTCATAGGTACATCATACGCAAAATTCGGCTTTCTGCGTGGCTTTGGTTGTGAAAAATACCTCTGTTTAAAAAAAAAAAAAAAACCTAGAAGTGGAAGCTTCGGGAAAAATTGGAGAAAACCGAAATTCACAAGATATGAAGTGAACATAGTGGTTCTGAAAATATTCGAAAAAAAAATTACATCAATACTCCAGGATTTATAAGAGATATTCCGACTACAACCATTTGGCTGATGCCGACTCTGATGAAAAAGTTTGGTATTAGAGACCTGTCAGCATTACATGGACCATGTATGAAACTTTGGTCGGTATTGGCACTCAGCTGCATCTGTAAGTAATGGCTACTCTGGGAAAATTGATGGATAACAAATTAATGTAATTTCATCGTTGTGGTGTGGTCGAACGACTTTGACGTTGTCATATATTGGATATTGAAGTCGACAAAAAAGGCAACTTGGCTCTTCAAATACAGCTTAAAATCGAGTTCAATCGTTGTTGTTTGAAATTTAATATAAATGATACATCACGACAAGAGAGTGCCAGAGGAGTGTTCTTAGGTAAGTTTTTTCTCAATGTTTTGAACTCTGTAGAAATTTCAAACGGATATAACATCATAATTATCCATACCTCAAAGAATTTTAGAATCCTCACATTCGTAAAATAGAAATTTCCCAATTTACTGTGAAAAACATTTTTTCGCTTCGTCATATCAGGGAGGATACTCATGAAGAAACTTGTGAATCTATTATATTCAAATTGTTCTTGTGATTTCTATGACACCTTGTACATGCACATCCTGTATTCTGGTAAAAATTAATTAAAAAATTTATTTCAACGTTATGTTTTGAATGAAAATTTCAACCTCAGCTAATAGACGATAGTCTATTTTTACGTACCAGAGAGTAATAAAACCTAATTTCTAATGCAAGGTGCAGTGTGCAGTCTATTGTGAATTCTGGTGTGATTATGGAAAATTTGGAAGTGCCGCGTAAACGCTGAAAAGTCGGCCCTCCACCAGTTGATGAAAAAACATCAATACCTCATTGCTTAAATCATTTATGTGAAAGTTTCAATGACTCAAAGGAATTAGCTAGTAGTACGCTTGGTGTTGGGAATCTACGATTCAGGGTAATTAAAGAAGAGAAATGTAGCAAGTTTCAAACAGCACGTGAAGCTCCAGTGGACAAAGTTCCCTCCACTGTTCGAGATGTTGAGGATTACAGGGTAATGAGTCGAAGCAAACTATGAAAATTTTCAAAAGGTTCCCAAGTAGCAATGAACGCTGATTTATTGGGCCTGTTCAGACAATAAGCTGATTAGTAGTTGATTGATGGTGTTGAAGCCTAATTAAGCTACTAACTTGAATAATGAGCTAAATAAGCGCCGAATCAGACGATATAGATGCCATTATACAGCAGCATCCATAAAGTTGAACTACATACTGATATAAGTGCCCCTTCAGCCAACTTAGTAGATATTGTTCAGCAATATGCTCATGTAGCTGATCTTGGGTTGAATAAGCATTTCTTCAGCTTACTTAATCCGGTGTTGTTCAGCTATTTATTACTAGCTGGATACAGGCTGAAAAAGCGTTTTTCTGCTTATCAAATATTCCATTGTTCAGGTATTTAACAATGGCTGAACATGAACTGGTTGAGCGCTTTCACAGAAATCTGAACAGCTGTAGCTCAGCTATTCATAGTCAGCTTGGTATGCACTGAATAAACCCTTCTTCAGTAAAGTTTAGAGCCACTGTTCAGCTTTTATCAACACAGACTGAAAAAGTTCTAGGTCAGCCCATTTTGAAAATATTGTTCAGATATACGTAGTCTGTGAACAAAAAATATATACTCAAATAGATAGGTACTACTTTAGCCATTTGATATTCGCTGGAATGAGAATTTATGCATGCAGTCGTGTTTATCATTCAGCAAATTTTGAGTTATGTTTTTGATTATGTCACTTGACTGGCAAATTTATGAAGCTTGCATTCATTACATCATTTGCATTCATAATTTTGCTTAGTGCTGCTTGTGGCAGTTCATTTATGAAGACATAAGTTGCTCTAATAATGTTGCTTGGTCCTGCTGGTGGCCGTTCATTATCAGGTTCAATTGAGTTTAATTGAACGTTCGGTACTATTCCGTGTGTTTTGACCCCACGTTGTGGTTTGCGTTATACTTTTTTCAAGGTAAGTTTAGACGTTCATTTCATTTTTTCGTATCCTAATTATTATTATTACAGGAAAATGGATGATAAAAAGCAGAAACTTTTGAAACGGTTTGCGTACGATCCTGCTTTTAGATTGTTGTTGTAGTAGGAAGTGAAATGGTTATTGGTTGTATTTATAGTGATAGAAGTTGTAGACGCTGTTATCTTGTGTGGAAGGAGTTATGTATTGGTTTCAACATATTATCCTGGATATATGTTGTGTGGGTTGGGGAATATCGGTTTAGAAGAAGGTATAGTTGAAAAGTTTTATTCGTTGGACCTAGTATGCTATTTAACCAGAGCTTTGGATCCAGATATGGATTAGGTGATGGCTTCAGAAGGACGGTATTCCATGGTTTTGGTTTGTAACTCCACATAGATACACCACTATAAACTGTACTCATTGATTTGACCCTGTAACCATTTCAGTAAGGTGAATACATTTGTCGTGATGCAATATATTATTCTACTTTGGGTTTTCACTTACCTTAATACGAAAATAACGCTAGTTGAGATTCGTGTACACTTATTTTTCAAAGTATTCCTAAATTTAATTATTATCGTCAGGTAGAATCAGTAATTTCCTTTAAAATCAATAATCTCACATTTGTATTGTTTATTTCCTGATCTGTCAGATATCATAGTATCAACTTTCATGAGTGATGGTTGGCAACAACAATCACGGGTGAATTATAACTGCTCCTATCCGTCACATCTTTGTGTTTTCAACGACAAATAGCGAAGGAATACGCGTGTCGAAAGTGCTGTTTTGGGTGTTCTCGAGACTTTAGTATGGTAGATCGTATTTCTTCATGTACCCACGATAGCCCTCCTGAGAGTGCATGGAGTGAAATCTTTTGTAAATCCTACCCCAAAACTAACTTCATCACCCTGTTCTTTCAGTTAAAACGAACGTTGTTTATTTCTCTATGATCTCGCGACAAGTAGTGGATGTTCAACCATCGATGTGGAGGCTCCGGGAATTTAATAAGGAATTTTATATTCACCTAGGAGGTTTTTGTAGTATTTATTAGTTTGTAGGTAATTTTAAGTAACTTGGGTAATCTTGTTCAGGATGTTGTGTACATAGTTATATAGCATAGTCACGTGGTGGCTGTAGGAATTATGGTGATCAGATGATTGACATTTGATGGGTGTGACATTTGAAAGGGTTGGCTTCCGGTGGTAAGAGAAGGAAGTGGCACTTTTGATGAAGTCACGTTGAAGGTGAGATGGCGAGATAGAAAATCTCAAAAATTTTATGGTATGTGCTAGCCATCCGATGTTTCGGGCTTTAATTTTTATTTCGCTGATTTGGTGGAGTGCTGGGATTTAAAGAATTTTTTTTGGACAAGAGGAATTACTGGAATTTTGTGGTGAACCACACTCTACCCACGCTGTGGATTTTGTGGATTTTAATCATTTTGGACGTTATGGATTTAATCTCTAGGGCGGAGATAATGATGTTGGAGAAACCTCCGTATCTGTATTAGACGCTGTTCTTTTTTGTCGAAACCCTTCGCGAAAGAAGGTATGTATTTTTTGGGTTTTATTGTTTGGAGTATCCTTCAGATACATTTTGTAGCATAATTCTGTATGTCTTTTAAGACGAAATTACATGTTAATGTGGTTGTATGCCCCTGTTTAACCATTTTCTTTTTATATCATACATTCAAACCTATCTTACCGTCATTATTTCAACTCATTATTTTACTATGGCTTATTGATAAATTTCATAGTACTGAACTTGCAGAAGTGAAACCCGAAGAGTAATGTTAGGCTTCCGTAAGTATCGAGGTAGTTTACCCTTATACATACAATATCATAGACTTGATAGTTGCTATGTCATAACGTGTGAGTTGCCTATATACTGGTTAGGAGTTGTTGAAAGCATAGTTTTAAAGGTTACTATTTAGTAGGGAATTTCTTTAATATCACTCAAGTTTCATACGTTTAGTTGAGATTCAGTATATGTAGTAGTTCTTATTGTAAATTAGTAATTTAAACACATTTAGTACAAGATAGTTCATTTCAGATTCAAGTTTTATTATTTAATAGTAATGTTTATTTCCATCAAGATTTCTTTCATTTCTAAAGGGTTGACTACGCCACATTTATCTACTTTTGTAACTTAGTTATGTTAGGGTTCTATTTTTGCTTGGGAACACAGTCTGTGTTTATACTAGGATGACCCTAAGTATGGGATAGTTTAGTAATTTAGTTTGGTTTATATTTTAAGGGTTCGAGTCTTGGGCCAAGTAACACCCCAAGTACTGCCTATGTTAGTTCGAGTCTTGGGCCAAGTAACACCCCAAGTACTGCCTATGTTAGTTTGAGTATTGGGCCAAGTTACCAATTCAACTGTTCTCGAGAGTGATTGTTCGGAAGTTGGATAAGTATTGGGTACAGGATTTGGAAGAGTTTGGTATGGGACTGATCAGGAACAAGGAACAACAGTTATATTGAAGTCACACCGTAATGAACAGGATGGATCCAGGAGTTTCATTTCAATACTGTGGTTTTTTTTTCATATTTTATGTAGATTTAAGTAGATTCTTAAGTATTGCAGAATAGGGTAATATACTGTTACCTTAATCGGTAAGTCGCCTTGGTACCAAGCCGTCAAACGATTAACGGCCATATTTATCACGCATATGTGAGTATTTTTATTTTTATTAGGTTAGTAAGCACACACACATAACTTTTTGGATTGGACGTAGCCCATTTAATCCTTCACACTACTTATGATTAATATATAGTAATCATATAATTTTTGTCAATTTGGCATGGGATGGCCAACATTCATTTAAATTTCGCTTTCAGTATTGTAAGTTTCTTACAGGTATTTTAGAATCGGCATAGTCCATTCACTTAATTTTGATTTGAGTATTGTAATATCATTACATACATTTTGGAATGGGCATGGTCCATTCATTTAAAATTTCGCTTTCAGTATTGTAAGTTTCTTACAGGGATTTTAGAATTGGCATAGTCCATTCACCTAATTTTGATTTGAGTATTGTAATATTATTACATATATTTTGGATTTGGCGCAGACCATTCACTTAACTTTGATTTCAGACTGTAAATTTCTTACAGGTATTTTTGGATTGGCATAGAGTCCGTTCATCTAACTTTGACTTGCATATTGTAATATCATTACGTACATTTTGGAATTGGAATAATCCATTCTCTTAACTTAACATTTTGATATAGATACTATCTATTCAATTAATTTTTTTTTGTATAATTACCTTTTGTACTTTGCATATAAACTATTATATATATATATTTTTTTTTTGGGGATAACCCTTGTACCTTTTTATAGTCACGAATATATATATATATATAGATATATAAATATTGTGGTAAGTTTGGGAAATTGTTTTCTTTATTCCTATCACTTTGCTAGGTTTGGGATAGGACTAGTATCAGAATTGAGTTGAGACCTAGCTGGCGCCCATATTAGAAGATTCCAGAATTGTGAAGTTTGACTCACTCCCTCTCGCTGACTCAGTTAGTTGAAGGCCTGAAAGGTTGTCACCGGAGCAACTGGACTTACCTGTAACCCAGTGGTCGGTTTTCGTAACGATCAATTTGGGTGGTTACACTTTGACCAGCTTTGTCACTCAAAAACTGTTGACCGAAAAACGAGAAGATGGCCTCTTAGAATTTCATATGGTATGTTAGACGCTGCTGGAATCAATTCATTTGTACTGCATCAGTTCCTAATGTTGGACCAAGGTGATACTCGATCCAATTTTCTAAAAAAATAAGCTGACGTTTTGGTAGTCGATTATGTAAAGCAAAGATCAGAAAATAAACTATTGCCAAGAAAATTAAGACAATCTATTCGCGACTACCTTGGATATCCTGACGAACTCCCGCATCAAGAACCCCAAAACAGTTGACAACGTTGTTACTTTTGCCCAAGATCTCAAGACCGAAAAGGACGTCATATTTGCGTTTATTATTGTCAAAAAAATATGTGCGCAGAACACCAATTTAGTATTTGTGAAGACTGTAAATTATTGTAATAATACTCGATCCTCTATTTTTTATCGAGAATTTGTTTTCAAGTTTTTTTATGTATCAAATATGTTTATTTTATCGTTTATTCGCTTATCATAGTTTACGGTACGGAGTTTGTATTCTAATATATGTTACATTATTCTGAAAAATTCAATATGTACCAATAAAGTGTGACATATCAAAGATCTATTTTCCCATGAGATACCCAACAAGTTATTGAATTTTCTGATACTTCATGAGCTACACTTTAATAAAGACTTCCCATACCTAAGTACAAATGGTTCTGAGCTATGTCTACTAATGCAACTACAAATTCATTTCAAATGGAACACCATGTATAACAAACCTACTTCTGGATCATTTTTGAACCTAGCGTACTATCAAAAGAATGGCTTCCATTAGACGGAGCTGCTCCTCCACCTCCTTCAACGTGCTGTTGGGAACTAATCGAACAAAAAAATTCAGAAATGTATGGAAATGTAGAGTAATCTGATATAAGTGGGCAGCTAGGTCACCAGCATTAATGAAGATGGATTTATTTTTGTCGGAGAGACGGCTTCGCTCGTTGGTCGTGATTCACCCTGTATAAATGGACACATAAATCATTTCACACTCTGTAGAAACGAACTATTTTCTACTCCAGTAAGTTGGAAGTATATATCGTGACTAGATACAGTTATGTATTCCGATTTAAACATTAAATCAGGGTTAGCGTGCCAAGAGAAATAAAACCCTTCAAGAGAAAGCGATGGAGAGGTTAAGTTGTTAGTATAGGAGCAACCAATTATCTTAAAGACTGTTAGTTTCAATCACTATTTAAAATAAGTCATCCAAAAAGTTGTCATTTGTAAAAATTACAAACTATTTTTCCGGATGAACCGAGAAATGAACAAAAAACATTTATTGCAAAGTGCATATTTCGTGGAATCCTTATGATGATAAATTGGAAAAGTGCTCTGGTTTTATGGAAAAATATCTGTTTGTACTCCGATATTTTTTAATATAAATAGCAAATAATAACAGAAGTAGGCCCCCATACTCTGTTCTCAAAACTTCGATCCGGTTGAAGAGATCTACTTGGAAGGGAGTTATAATTAAAGTTTTATTGGCTCCACGGAAAAGTTAATAATGCAGAAAGAGGCAATATAAATAAATAATTAGTCAACGTTAAGATTTCCAGTTAATAGAGTAATTCGAGAATTTAAATTGTCTATTACTCGAAATTCAATCGCAATGTTATTTCAAACTCATTTTGAAAACAAGCACTACGAAGTATATCGACAAAATCAATCTAATTAATAAAAAACTAATTGATTCAGGAGCATCGCCGAAGAAACAGAAATTTATTTAGTCAAAAAGGTTCTTGCAAGGATCGTATTCGATATTTCCGGGACCTGAAGGAAATTGATCATTTCATTAATTAGGGAATGCTATACTTAATCTCCATCTGCGTTATACGGGGTGAGTTAGAATGAACTGTACAAATTCCCATAGAACAACTGAACTAAAGTGAAACGAAAGCTGGCTCTCCAACCAGATCCAAATGCGTATGCCCGAACTACACTATCCAAGTATCATTTTGACGACCATACTTACATAATATGCCAAAATTAAAGTTTTACGTCGTGTCGAAACTAATCACTTATGCAACGACGCACTCTAAGCAGAGTCTGAGCAAGACTGAAGTTAAAACACGGAGTTGTTACTGTACTATCCGATATCATGAATCTCTTTTTCGAAAGCTCTTATGAAGAGAGTTAAGCCTTAGGACTGTACAATTCACCCAAAAATACTGCTTAAATTGGGATTTAATTCAAAAGATGCCAAATTAGCAAAAATACAAAAAAGGACCGGTAACGACCTCAGGTCGGCACACACCTTCAGAGAATTCTCTCCAACGCAGCTTCGAGTACCATCACTTGCAGTCTATTTTTTTATAATGCATAAAAAGGAATGTAGAGTACTCGTGAGAAGCTCACTTGTGAAAATAAAACTTTTAAAAACTGATTCGTGTTCAATTGAGTGCTGTCGATGGAATGAACCGTAAATCATTGTAAATCTCTAGTTAAACGCGAGCATAAAATAAACACCACGAGTAGACAACGCTTGTTGTCTGGGTTGTCAACCTCGCAGGAAAATAATTAAAATTGAAACTAAGGCGGATTCCAACAGTTAGAACCTTTATTTTCGCAACTCACTTTTTTCCAAGGGACATACCGTTACATTGGGATAATAATAGTCCTAGTTTCGAATTTTTGTCACAATATAGTGTTCGCAAAATTGCTTCATGAAAAATGGAAAGGTAATTTTTCAAACATACAGTGTGGAACAGCCGAATGAAATGATATCCAAAACGAGTGAATGGGAAACTGTTGAGAAACACGATTGGATACACGACGATTTATATTTTTAAATGCGCATTTGAGAGAATTATATAGTGTGTGTCATGTGCGGCAGTAGCCAATACCAACATTCTTATTTTAAATGCAACCCCCTGTATATTATTCATTTCATGGACTCTTCAGAAAACTCTAAACATCACTCATGTACAATACCTACCTACTTCAACTGTTTCGGAAATGTTGAGTGTTTTCGGATTATCTCATGCCACAAATTACCTACTTTCATTACACGCAATACGTATTTTCCATTAAGCTCTTGATATTGATAAAGTCAGCGAAAAACATTTCTGTGCTCCTTTTTACTGATATTGAATGTAAAAAATACAAAGACAGTGTTTTTGATCTACTTTTCTGGTTCATTCAACAGAAATGCACAAAATAACAATTCTACAAATGATTGGTTATAGAGAAAGCACACGGAAACAAATGAAAACCCACATATTTCTGGTTGAAAAGCAGCACCACTGTTCGACAAAAGCCACACATACATTTACAATATACATTCAGAATATCAAAGGAAAGTAAAATGCAACCCTATAAAATATTGCCAAATCAGGAGCTCATGAAAGAAGATTTCGATAGGAGAACTTATCTTTGTGAAAAAATAATGGCAATGCTAGATAACAACGTGATACAATTAGAAGATGCTTAAATTTCTGAGCACATTAACACTTCAGGGTCATGTTAATAGTCAAGACTGCCGCAATGGGTGTAATTAGAATCCTCACTGGATGAGAGAAGACCATACACAATATTATAGTTATGGCAGGAGTTGATCGTCACTTGAATAGAGATAAACATATATATAGTACTGCTCCAAAATAATGTCGTGTCAACTTTGACAAACTTATATCCCGATCCAGCAAACGCCAGCAAAAGTTCCTATCAATACAATATGGCTTTAGCAAAATCGAGCACCGCCCCATTACCAAATCAATATCCGTCGATAGACCGTCCAGCACGTTCTCCAGATCTGATCTGACTACTTTTTGTTGGATATGATAAGAGTATACAAAACTAAACCCCTCAACTTAGATGACTTGCTATTAGATGTCACGCCTGAGATGTTTTTTTTTTTTTTCATTTTGGGAGCCGTTCAGATGCCGGGAGCACTGCAGCCTATTGGCTTATTGTACTCTGCTCCCATATTTAGTCCACCCATCCAGTTATCCCCGTACCTTCGAGTAGACGGTATAGGTCCATTGGATGTGTGCCATATACTTCAGGTGGCACATTGGCCTCTCCGAAGATTGCCCGTCTCCTCGAGTGCAGTGCCTCACAGTCAGACAAGATATGGGTCACGGTCTCGTTCTCCATGCCACATAGTCTGCAGCTGAGGTCCCTGGTTCTGGTCCAACATATGCTGTTGCTGAACCTCTTTTTGCGAGTTCATCAG
Source organism: Galerucella tenella (assembly GCA_910591685.1). NCBI lineage: Eukaryota > Metazoa > Arthropoda > Insecta > Coleoptera > Chrysomelidae > Galerucella > Galerucella tenella. Next base: position 128,731 of record CAJUYH010000649.1, read on the forward strand.
CTTGTTCATTTCCAGAAATACCATTATGTCCCGGCACCCACACCAATCTTACTTTAATGTGGTCTGCCAGTTCATTTAGTTCTTTCTGACATTCTTCTACTAGTCTGGATGTTACCTTGCGGCTATTTAAAGCCGCAAGGGCTGCCTGGCTATCAGTTAGTATGTTTATCCTATGAGTGTCAGTCCTATATTTGTTAATTCTGATACATTCTAGGATGGCATAGATCTCTGCCTGAAATACAGAGGTATGTTTGCCTAGTGAGAAAGAGCCTTTTGTGTTTTTTTTTTCACTGTACACTCCTGCTCCTGTTCCTTCCCCTGTCTGTGATCCGTCTGTGTACCAGGTCTCTCCTCGGGGAAATTTCAGTCTGCTTGGGTCTTGCCAGTCCTTTCTGTGAGGTATTTCTACCTCATATTTAGGGCTTGGGAGAAGTTTAGTGGCCATATAGTCTGTTTTCATATCTAAAATGGCTTCACTTATGATGTCTTTAACAGATGTGTGTCCTGATCTAACTATTTTGTTGCTCAGATTATCTTTCTGCCTAAATAGTCCCATCCTTGCTTCCCCCATTATCACGAGGTGTAGTGGAGGAAGGTAGAATAAGGCTTCTAGTGCTGCCGTTGGCGTGCTTCTCATGCATCCTGCAATGCTGAGACATGCAAGTCTTTGCACCTTGCCTAGTCTCGTCATTGCATTCTTTTGTGTCGTCCTTGTCCACCAGACCAAAGACGCATATGTTATTATGGGTTTAACCACTACACTGTATATCCAGTGTATCATTCGCGGACTCAACCCCCATGTTTTCCCACAAGCCTGAGATGTTGAGTAACGCTAGAATATATTCTTATACCAGATACTTAAGCATGCTGCCAATATGTAAGCGCACTGCATTTCGAACATTTTCTACATTGAATTTTAATTTTTTTTTTTCGCATTATTAGAAATAATCAGTAGTACTTATTGGGGTATTAGTGTGTAATGTAGTGAATTTGTTGAATGAAACATAATTTCCTTTTTTCAATGTTTATTTTTCTGATAAATCCGAAGACACTCAATATTTCCGAAACATTTAAAGACCAGGAAATTAATAATACATAGGGGCTGCATTTAAAATAAGAAAGTTGGTATCGGCCACTGTTACATGACACGCCCCATATATTTTTTTTTTCAAAACTGCTCGTTCAAAAATAAAAACCTACGTGTCTTCAAGCATTTATTCGTTATCGAGTTCATTTCATTTGGCTGTTCCAAAATGTAGATATTCATTGACATTATTGTTTTTATCCCACCAGAAATAACGATTTCTTCTATAGGAGAATAGTGTGTGTGAGAAGTATAATATTGGAGTGCACCAAGCCATTCTAATGGGTTAGGGTAATATAAATCCCATATAGTATGAAATTATACTTGCAAATGATTGAATGGTTCACAGATACGAGGGTCATCATGGAACCATCTATAGGAAGTGCCAACAAAAGTCGTCTGTGGAAAAGTCGAACCATTTTCAAAGGTGAATATTTCGGAAAAACAAATATACAAACCTTCACACTACTATTGGCTTAAGCTAGTTATAAAATTTTATACATAAACAATATTTTATTGATGGTTGTCATAATCTAATAAAAATTCACTAAATTGGCTTTGTAAACTACCCTTTGTTAAGAGAATGCAAGCTTTGATTTTTAGTTTTCTTTGCAGCAACCTGTAAAAGTCAATGTGTGTAATATATACAGCTGCCAACATTATCGGTTGATGAAGCTGTTAAAGTTTTCAGGCATACATTGTTGCGAAATTGGTTTGAAAAAATAATTATCAATTATTCTGCTCGAAACTTTGAGAAAACTCTCACCTTTTGTAGGCTCCTCTGCATATTTAAATGCATTTGTGTGCTTTCTAATATCACTTTAGTTATTTGTAGAACTTTTAAAAAACAGTTGACGTCGAAATGAAAAAAAGTTGAGCCAAAAGATATACAATATATGAAATGTCCTTTCATAATTCCTTTGATTTATTATGATTGTCTATTTTATACTTTTGCTGTGCACATCGTTGCATTAGGTATATTCAATTATTCTTGCAATTCACAGTGTGAGGTAACTATTTATCTATTTGTTTTTCAAACATGTATTTTTATGACTACTGGGAAAACTAATAATTATATTTTACAATTGAAAAGTTTTTATCACCTCATAGCGCATGCTGAGCCTTTTCAAAATTATTTGCTCAATTTTATTTATTAACTGGAGTATTGTTGTTGAGCTCTTATAATATTATGTCCTTCTGTTCGTCATTGAAATAAGTGAAAAAAATACGATTTGTTCATTGTATTATTTTTGGTTTTACATCAAAATATATAAACTGGTTGATTATTACTAAATTTTTCTTACTCCAGTCATTGTATGATCCATCTTTTGACATTCAATTTAATTTAACTGGTAATTAAGTAATTGAACTTTGTCATTCAATTTTTGTATACCCACTGAACA
>CAJUYH010000650.1:11244-30246 GCA_910591685.1 Galerucella tenella
ATTTTTCTGATTTTATTTGAAATATTTTGATTTGGAATTATTTTGTTATGCGTTTGATGGAGTAGGTCCAAAATTAATCTCACGTAATTCTAGATTATGCATACTAGGATTATTTTGGCACATTTGATATATTGCGGTTGATACATATGTTGAAATATTGTAATGTAGCATTTTGGCGTGAAATATCTCATTTGTTTCTGTGGAGTTCGTTTGATCCCGAAAAAAATTCTGATATTAATTTCGAATTCACCAACAGAAAAATTGCGATATTTTTATTGTGTCAATGGAATATTTTTGCAACGGATACTGTATTGTATTGTGCAAATTTCCAATAGATTAATTATTCAGTATCATAGTAATAATCGTCATGAAAGTGCGAATTTTTATGCACTTATCATTTCAATATGAATTACTTTCCAATAAAAGTAATCGTTTGGTATGGTGAGATTGTGTTCACTCCTATTAGTTTGATTTTCATCACATAACGAGGGAGGAGCTGCAATTCGAATGGCAAAATTGGATAAATAGATAAGTACGTAAATAAATAAATAAATAAATAAATAAATAAATAAATAAATAAATAATAGCTTTTTTTGTGCTTCAGTAATTGGCACTGTAGAATTAGTGTTTGATACTTTTCTTTTAGTTCTTTTTTTTTCTTTCTCATATGTTTAGACACTAGATGACACTATTTTACATCGAACAAGATGAATTGTTGATGGATGTACATTTATGCACATAAACACACACACTCACATACACACACACGTATCAATATACATCGTTAGCACTGTTCTTTTTCTTTTTACGCCTTTAAAGAAAAAAAGACGTCAAGTATCGTTTGTCACACACTCATACTATATATATAGATGTTAAACATTTACACATAAACCCGTAGAATAATATTAAAAAGTTGAGATTTACAGCACGATTTTATTTGACGTTTAATAATATTCATTATTATAATATTATTATATTATTATTATTATTAGCACTATATTATAATTGTTATTATTATTATTATTATTATTGTTAATAATATTTTCAATAGTAAAAATTCATTTAGAAGAGTGGAGCATTTTAACAATCGAATAACAATATATTTTATTCTTTTTTTTTTGTTTTTTTGTTTGTTTTCATAAAGATTGGGAATTATTATTATGTTCTACGATTGGCAAATCTCTTGAATAACAATTTTAGAGTTTCATTCTTTTCTAAAGCGAAACTTGATATTTTTATAATAATTATTATGTTTTCATTTTGTCTAATTCGCGTCTTAATTGAATTGTTCAATTTTTTTTAGTTTTAAGTCACATACAACAGTGCACTCTGCTTTACGATTACAATCGTCACCACTTTATTCATGTTCATTTCGTTTAGTCTTCATTTTTTTCCTTGTTCTTTTGTTTATTCGTTTTCCTTTTTTCGCTTTTTTTCTTCATTATTTAACGATAATTAAATTTCTAATTTTCATATTATTGATAAATAACTTTTGTTATTATTGTTGTTAATTTAATTTTTAATAATTTTCTTTTCATCCCCATTCCTTTGTTTGTTTTACGTTTTTTTTTGTTTTTATTAGCGATTGTTTTTGCAAGAGCCTCGCCACGTAGAGTCGCGTTAGGTGAAAAAAAAAAAACAGTGACAATAAAAGAAAAATTAAATACTTAATTAATTATACATATATATATATATAATATATTAAGTATTTTATTATTAATTAAGTATTTTCTAGTAATATATATATATATAAATATATATATATATATATTATTAGAAACAGTTTTTCATTACTAAAATTGTGAATATGTAGAATCACTTGACGAAAAACAGTTTGAATTTTATTCTATACCTTCCTTTTTTATTTCTCATAAGGTTGTGATAAGAAAGTATCGAATTTTTTTTAGTTCTGTTTTACCAATCACCATTCTGCTTGAATATGCAGACAAACATTCGTTTCAATATGTGTATATATATATATAAATATATATATATACATGCAGTAATTTACATCGTTTTATGTATATGTGAACTTCATTTCAGTGTGCGTGTCAAGAATAACAGAAGGGGATATTTTCTCTCTATATCTTATGCCGTTGAATAATTATGAAAAGATAAAAAAAAACGAAATTCGAAGGAGAATTGAAAATCATTCACAATGCTCAATTCATGAAGTACACATTTCCTCGTTGATAAAATGAAATAATACGATATAATATTTATAATACATACAGTATCCATTATTGAATCGTTGCCTGATTGAATAGCATTTTACACTTTTTTTTATCTGTTCGTTTATGAAGAAATTATATATTTTCTATTTTTTTATTTTATTATCATAATTTTATTCTATTGTTCATCATTTTTTTCATAGTCTCATTGTCAATTATTTTTGATTCGTCTTCTTATCTTTAAATGTGATTGACAAAGCATTGAAATTTGTTTTTTCATTCGTTTTGTATTTTGTTTTTTTAATTTAATTTTTGCCCCTAAATTGTTTCTTACTATTAAAAGGCAAGAAGAAACAAGGAAAAATAGAGAGCGAGAGACAGAGAGGAGAGGAGAAAGAGAAAGGGGGAGAAACTGTGAGAGATGAAGAGAAAGAGAGGGAGGGAGAGAGAGAGAGAGGGAGGGAGAGAGAGAGAGAGAACGTGATCAACGTTGTCCAAAAATTTACTTCACTATTCGCTTTTTTCTCTCTTATGTTCATGAATCACCCTGTACATTCACAATTTTTCGACTGAGAATTTGCAATGTTCTCTCATTTATAAAATTTGTTTTTTTTTATTTTTCAAATTGTTTTTTAGACCGTCATTGGAAACTCCGTTGCGTTGAATGTTAGGCCAGCCTTAAATTATCATTATCGATCTTTCCATTTATCCATTTTTTATTTTAATTGGTTTTTTCGTTAAGCACACAAAAACAAAAATCTTTCAGGAAAATTGCGAAGTAAAAACGCACGGATTGAATGATAAGCACCTCATAGTCATTGTCAATGTTTACATTAAAGCATTCCAACCTTCGTTAGGGCACTTTAAGTGCACAAATTCGATTGTTCTATGGTGGTCTTAATCTCGTTGGATTGTGCCATAAATTATTGGCATTCGAATTTCCCGTGTCACAATTCGATGTTATTTTTTGCTGACAGTCCACAATACTATTTGTCGTTGTGTTTTGTTTTTGCTGCTGTTGTTGTTGTTGTTGTTGCTGTTGCTGCTGCTGCTGTTGAATTCGCAATTGCTTTGTTGTTTGCTGTTGCAGACTTGCTTTTTTAGATTCCATCGAATCGTGTGTGGGTGGCATTGGCCGATGTGATTTCATATGGGCACTTCGACTTTTCACTTTGTTGAAAATTCTGCGAGAAGAAAAAAAAAATAGAATAAAACGATACCCTTAAAGATAATTATTTGTTGTTTTTGTTTTTTCAATTATTATTATTTTTTTTTCTATGATTTTCTTTGTCAACGATGGAGTCACTGTCGTCGCTGGTTAGGATGAATTGTTTGAACAGCTTCATGCATAGAAAATTAATTATTGACATGCAGGATAGTAGCAATTAATTTATACATGCGCAATAAATTATTTTTTCATTTTTCCTTTGCTTTATTTGTTCACTGAGGAATTACAAATCACAACTTGAACCATGTATACAGATTTGAGATTGTGAAGGGCAGAAGGCGAACACATTATGGCGAGAGCATACTGTCGAGGTCATTGAGTTGTGAGGAATGTCATAGAGTGAATAAAAAACAGTATCAGCAAATAAAAAATAAATTAATTATATTTGTATACATATGAAGAGAGAGGAAAACATATTTTTTTTATCTTCTTTCCCAACGTGTTTCAGTTTGGCCCAACTGAATTACAAGCATGTTGATATTTTTAAGGCGTGTTATCTATATTTGTATCTAAGTATATTATGCTATCTAAATATATTAAATTATCTAATGTATTTGATAAAATAAAATATTATTAACTACTGTCGCATTTTCTAATAAGAAAGAAAAATTCAACTCGATTGATCGAATAATATTGCAACGAATATTATTCCAGCATTACTATAATATTCTGCATAATGATGATCTATTTACTTGTTATATTTTGTTTTATGTTTTTTAATCAGTATATTGATCAATCAAAAATAATATTGTGCGAATGAAGAAACGAGTAAAGTTCTTTCACTGTTAATTGAAGATTTCTGGCGCCTTTGCACCAATTACATTTAGAATTAGTTAACGTAATTATGTATTGGTTTGGCAATATTTGTGTTCTTTTTTATCCCCAATTGGAATATATCTACTGATTCAATTAATATGCGCAATTAATGGAGAAATTTAGAATTAGAAATTAGATGAACTTACTTCCCGCAAATCTTGCAGGGGTAGTGAAGGTGGGTGGACACGGGTAGTTGTTGCTCAGAACTAATGTGAGTTTGTGAGTTGGTGTTGACTGTGGCATGGCCAATATTGCCGGTAACGCCGCCGGTATTGTTGCTTCCGGCCATCGTTACTGTTACACTTCCGCTAAAGCTCTGATAACACAAAGAAAACACAAAGCCAAAATAAACAACACAAACACAAAACTAAACAACGGCTAAAACAAAAGAAATAAATGAAACAAATTTTAATTTTTATCACGGCGATTGAAAAAAATCCGAAGACGATTTGGGAATATCCTCGGTGATATTTTTCGGCGTTTTCATAAGCATAAAAAAATGAAACAGAAAGTGAGAGAGAAGTTGGTAAAGATAGATAGAGAGGATAAGAAGAAGAGAGAGAGAGAAAGAGAGAGGCGGCATGAGAAACAGACCGAGTGAATGAGAATGAAAGAGATAGACACACACAGAGCGTAAATAACATGCGACATTTAAACGTTCACATGTACATTGGTGTGTAGTTTTTTTGTATTTGGGTAGCGAAATATCTATCATTTTACTCTTTAGTACCGTTTTGGTTTTCTTTCATTGACAATTTCATAGTTTATTCTCTTTGTAAACTTACATCAGGGCAGTCGTAGGCGAATAGCCTTAATTCCCCTTCGCTGGTGGTCAATGTTGCAGAAGACTCTCTCTCGTTTGTCTGCAACTATTATTATTTGTTCCTTTTGTTTTTTTTTTCTTATATTCAAACAAAAAATAACTTAACTAGTACATTCAATATATTTATTATTTTATACATACGAGTGTACGATGTAGGATTGACTTTTCTGCGCTAAAATCCATGTGTGTAACTGAGGCAATGGCGTCCCTAAGCTCTTTTGTATCCTTTGAATCTCTCAAATATTTATTTTCCCACTTTAATTTTCGTCTACCGTGACGCGCCCTCACGCGTTTATATTCATCCGGACACAATTTTTTCCATAGATAATAAAATTGCGTGCATTGTTTTGTTGTTTTAGTTGTAACGTCATGGGCAATGCACGAAAAGTCTTTGTGATAATCGATTAAACCTTGATAAAATGCACTCATCTCTGGACCTGTCCAACGATCGGACTCGCGACACTCGTAACTTAGCAGTGGATGTTGCGCTGGTAGGGTCGGCGTTGGTCTCATCAGCTTTACCATTGCTTCCTGCAAGTCACGAAAAAGAAGACAGATATTTTTTTTTCCATTCTAATATCGACTTGCTCAATATCTAATGTCATACTAGAAACGCAAATAATGAAATTGACTTTTAGGAATATGTTTTTCAAATTCAAAGTCGATTAGCGATACAAAAATGTATCAATGTAGAATAACGTACGGTACTAGTTGAAAGCAACAATGTTTTTATTACTAATTGAACAAACTATTATTGAATTTTTACGACATACATGAATGTTTCCTCTGCACATATGTAACAGGTGCAGTGCATATTCCTTATTTCTACCGCCACCAGGGACACCAGCACAGCAAGCAAACTGTAGATACATTTTAACTGAAATCAGAAGCAATCATAATATTATCTCACGTGACATAAAGAATGAAGAAAACGATGTTTGAAAACGTTTATTGATGAGTATCAAATAGAAATATTTGATCAGAAAATTTGTTTCGTTGTTGAATATTAACATGAAATTTATCATCGAATAAATTGAGGTGATTGCAGTGATTCAGTCTATTTTTTTGAATGACATCAGTAAATACAGATAGCTTCACTACACTACATTAAATTGATTGAAGACTTTGTTGTCGTTTAACACAATTCATAATTTTCAAGTCTATTTAGATGTGATTAGCAGACAAACCGTGTGATAAAAATCGTTTGAATATTTCTTGGCACTTGATCAAATGCTCATAATTAATTGGATAAATTTTATAGTTGCCGTCACATTGCGTTTAATTCATCTGCTGTTTATTTCATTTTCTCATTATCTGTATATGAAATTATTATTTCGTATACAGATAAAATTTTGATTACCGCTGCAACCATCTGAATTCATATACAGGAACTTACGTTCATTCTCAGTGAGACTATTATTTATGCCAGGATCCCATAGTAGATGATCTGTTTCGCGGCCGCCACGACCTCTCTCTGTGTCACCACCAAGTGGCGGAATTGAAGCTTGATACCTTGTGCCAATATTAATTCTCGGTGGCGGGCCATCATTGCCTTGAGAATCATCGGAGCTAAATTCACTATCGCGTACGTATTGATGTAATCTTGCATAGAGACCGGGACCTACCCGTGACGGATCCAAAATAGGTGGTGGAGTATAACTACTATCCCAATGTCGATCGCATGCACGTCTCAATCTAGACGGATATGAATGTCCAATACCATCAATTATTGGTCTTTTTCGGCTTTGCCTCATTGGACTACTGACAGAAACATTACTCGGAGTGAGAAATATATCATCATCTAATAATTCCTCTTTGATCTGTTCAATTGGAATTGGTAGGGAATTATTAATTGATGTTTTATGTTTGAATGCATTTTTTCCGCTGTGACTTGTTTGAATAAGAAATTTAGCAGGATTAATCACTTGGTGGACTTGATTCATTTGATATTGTTGTTGTTGCTGCTGATGTTGATGCTGTTGATGCTGCTGATGTTGCTGTTGTTGTTGTTGTTGTTGTTGCTGCTGCTGCTGTTGCCCTTGTTGAACATTTATTCCTTGATTAGTTGCTGCCAATCGGACTTCTTTTCTAAATGTGAAAGCGGGGCTCATTGTGCTCGCTTGAACTAATACGTTAGCTTTTTGCAATCCTGCCGTTTGAATTAATTTGTATTCACCATTATTATCGACGACAATTCCTGCCAAACTGCCATTGCCCAATCCGAAATCTACTAAATTCTGGCTCGTAATTAATTTATACGATTGGAATTCGAATTTTCGACGTCCAACGCCAAAGTCCTTTGGACTCGATGACAATAAGGGATCTTCGGAATTGGGCATCATTTGATTTTGCAATGCATTATGTGGTGATACGGGAAAACCGGATGTTGAAAATGTTACGGGTCCTGGTGACGATACCGATGACGGTGGTAATGAAGACAGTGGTGATGGCGCTGGTGTCGCTGACAATGGACTTGCCAATGGTGAATTAGGATTTGGTGATACAGAACCATTGCCACCATATAGATCGCCATCACCTTCATTCTCCTCGGGCAATACTGCATTCAATGCTTCCTCAACTGCGGCAGCGGATGAAAGTGTTGTCGTATAAAATGCAGCGGATAGTGGCGAAGAAACAGGTCGAACCGCTTCTGGATCGTCTTGGGGACTTAAAAGTGGCAATGTACCTGATAACAGACCTTCCTGACTTGCTGGCGGAGTGGGATAAGTGAAACTTGGACTGTCATGCCGAGTTAGGGGCGATGGCAATGGTGACTGGGTTGGTAGTGTATGAGGACTCTCCGTATATTGTGCACCATAATTGGTGAATTCTGCCAATGAGTCCGGCAACGGTGAATTGACTAATGCCTGTAAATCCGGATTGACGGTGTGTTGACTTGTGAAACGATCTTCCAATGCTATATCTTGCAGTTGATCAGCTGATTGTTCCTGAAGCAGACTTGCCGCTTGGAATTGTATTGAATCAAGTTGACTTGCTTGAAGGAGAACTGAGTCAGGCACAGCTGTAACCTGTTGAAATACTTCATCTTGCAAGCTTGGACTAAAGTAACCACCGTCCTCAGAATAATTGCTCATTGTAAAACCATCGGTTACTGATTGCTGCTGCACTTGAGTTTGTGGTTGAGTTTGCTGCTGATTTGTTGATGCTTGGAGATTTGGTTGATATGCCAACTGAACTCTCTGACTAGCATCGGGCGATCTCTTCGCTGTCATTTTGGACGTACTCTATCAAAAACAAAGAAGAAATTATTTGAATTGTTTCGAAGTGGTCTATTCAATATTCCAATACAATAAGAAGGAAATATTCAGTATGGTTTTGCATTTAATTTTTGATTTTGGTTCGTACTTTTAGGATCATATCGGCGAGTGCTTGCGCCTGCAATTGTGTCTTAGCTTCTTGCAATTGTTTTTGTACGGTTGAGTGACTTTTGCTTTTCGACAAACCAATGTCACTAACAGTGACATTTGGTTGGCGGAAATGTTCATTATCGGATAAACGACGTACTTTATCTGGTGCGGTCAATGGTGGTGGCGCAGGAACGGCAAAATTTGTTTTACCGACAACATGAGTTATGGCATCGGCAGCTTGAGTTGTAAACACATTGGCGCTTGTTCGCAATTGAGCTATATTCGCTTCTGTTGCTGAAAAAAAAAATATATCCATAATTGATCATTTAAAAATTATCAATTATCCACATTAAAAGTGTGAATTATTGATACAATAAATGGTAATACGCAATAGTAATATAATTGTTTTGCACGAACTAGTTAACAGCCATTTTATCTGAAAAATATTATTTTTATCGCTGAAATCTGTAAAAAATATCAAAATAATTTCCCTGTTTAATATCACTTTGAATAAAACAAATTAAAAAGCTACATATAAAAAAGAAAATGTTTTTATATAAGGTCTACAACTTTGCTCCCGCCGTTTCCCGAAAGATCACTGTAGTAGTTAGTAGTAGTTGAAATGAATTAATCACAGATGTCGAACATTTTGTTTTGATATTTGTAAATATAACCCTACGTTAATATAAGTTAATTTGTGTTTGCATCATAACATTATTTTTAATCAAATATGTCCGAATTTAAACCGAATTCTCGTCATTTGCGGGGAGTATTACTTTTTTATTTTAACATGAAAAAATCTGCGACCAACATTTCAAGAACGGTGATTTTGCTGTCGAAGACCGGTATAGTGGTGGAAGGAAAAAAGTTTTAGAAGATGCAAAATTGGAGGCGATTCTTAGTGAAGACTCGTGTCAAACATAAGAAGAATTAGCAGAATCATTGGGAGTCAGTCAGAAAGCAATTTCGAAACGCCTAAAAGATCTGGGAATGATCCAGAAATAAGGATATTGGGTACCCTACGAGCTGAAACCAAGAGACGTCGAGGGACGTTTGTTTGCTTGTGAACAGCTGCTGGAAAGACAAAAACGGAAAGGATTTCTGTATCGTATTGTTGCCGGGGATGAAAAATTGATGTCCATGGCTCCAAGGTCATGCTTTGCATTTCGTGGGATCAACTCGGCGTAATTTATTAATAGTTTCTAAAACCAGCTGAAACAATCACAGGTGAGCATTATCGAACACAATTGATGCGTCTGAGCCGCGTATTAAAAGATAAGCGGCCGCAATACAGCGAGAGACACGATAACGTCATTTTACAACATGACCTTTTTTTTTGATTTACAATGCTAGACCTCACATTGCGAAAGTGGATAAAGAATATCTTGAAACGTTAAAATGGGAAATTTCACCTCACCCGCCGTATTCTCCAGATGTTGCTTCGTCTGATTACCACTGGTTTCGCTCAATGGCATACGACCTGACTGACCAGCACTTCGATTCTTACGAAGAAATCAAAAATTGGATCGACACATAGATCTCATCAATAGAAGAGGAGTTTTTTCACTGCGGGATTCGGTTGCTGACCGAAAGACGAGACAATGTAGTGGCCAGCAATGGACAATATTTTGAAACTTAATGTATGTAACCATTTTTTTATAATAAAGCCTCAAATTAAAAAAAAAACAGCGGGACCAAAGTTGTGGATCTAATATAAATACCAAATCTTACCAGTCGTTCGTTTTTGAATTATTTTCTCTTCAATTAATGCACGAACATTGACAGAGGCTGTTTGCAATGGTGGACCAGGTGTCTCTTTCTTTTCACTCTTCTTGTTATCACCATCCTGCAAAAAATATATTCAATAATATATTAGGATGAAAATGGAAAAGGCAACTGGATAGTTTTCGATTGGATGTGTCGATCTGAGCATTGCATCTCACTCTGTATCTCCATATAGACCGGATATAAATTTATACCAAATATGCAACGGTGTGTTGATAAAACTGAGCCAAGACTTTTGAATAAAGTCGAGTGGCCATATAATAAAATCGCAATGTTTAGAACGCAATACAATAAAATTTGAATGAATCCATACTATCTTCTTTCTATCTGACTTAGCACAAAGCGACAAATTAGCATGCTGTAAACTAAAATTTCGTGAACTCTATTTTGTATTTTGCTTGGTCTTTTCGTCCAAACTTGAACATTTATTTAAATTAATCCTCATGAACATGATTTTCCAATATTGAAGAAGAAACAAAGAACGTAATCTGTTGTCATTTCTGTCATAAAATTAATTAGGAGTGACAGGATCTGTCTGAACTTTCTTGTTTCAAATCCGTTCCACTTTCCAACCGTAAGATCTTTCTCTCGCAACACCAATACCCATTCATAATTAATGTAATTACATTTTTACATCTGCACTCTCTATTAAACCTCAGCAGTTTAACTCGGAGTTTCGAGTGCATTGATTTATTTGCTGATTTGCTTCTATTTGTAGTGAAAAACCTGCTCTATTATTATAGGATTTATAATTTGTTTCTATTTATTCCATATACTGAAACAATTTTTCATACGCAACTTGCATAATTGCTCAAAAATTTTCGATATTTTGTTATTTTATTCAATGTCATGTGACTTTGGCTATTGAGCCGTTCGATACAGTGAATAAATAAAGAAATGATTAAATAAATCCATTAGTCAATTTCAGTGTTCAAAGAACCATAGGAAGACGAGATAGAGAGTAGACAGTGAAATACACGTGAGCTCGTTCCAGCATGACTAATCACTGAGTGCGCTTAATCGAGCTACCATTCGATTATCTCGTGATTGAATCTCCGGTGGGTGTCGAGGTCTCTGCTATTCCCACTCTGTCTTTCTCTCACCTTCACTCTCTTCCTTTTCACCAACTCTCTGTTTCGCTTACTCGATGCGTGCACGATACCTTTCTGATAGTGGTTTTAGTGTTACTGAGAGATGATGTATAGGATGGATATAATGGTGATGGTTTATAGGTAGTTGTGATTCTCAGGAAGACTGACGAATCATATCAGCGAAGCATCGACGTATCACCCTACATGTATTCAAGCAACCATGAGATGATGAGACCCCAAGGGCACAACATACAATGGGTACTTCATGTGAATATACGTGGTCTTTGTATATATATATAGTTAGTCACGGTAATTTCCCAACGTCCGAGTTCGATACATCACGTACGGAAATTGGACTCTGTCTTTGACGCGAATGTTCAGGCTACATGAATCTCTCCATGAATATTGAACGAACCACTCGTTAATGCGCGGAATTGATTGCAAATCCCAGTCTCCCACTCATCATTTGATGCATTCGTATCGTATAGACAATAATAACTCTATTTCCATATTATGTTAGTTGAACACAGGGTATGTCAGTTAACTGTATGATTGTAGATAGTAAAATGAGTTAAGCATTTTGAATTTAAAAATAGAGTTTTGAGCCGAGAAAAAAGTGGCAACGTTATGTTTGAAAATAAACTTGACCACTTCAGCGGCGTGTGTTTGAACAATGAATACGAAAAAATTCTAACCATGTACGTTTACATGCGCATATATACCTACTGTATAACCTTCCGCACCCTTGCCCTCGTTTAAAAAAAAACCTCACGACCTCCGGACGTAACCATAGTCGGATTCAATCTGCATAATGGAGAAAGCTCGAGACAATGTTTGCTTGGGGGTCTTCTACACCGTCCCCTATCACCAATCCCCCCTATTTCCGCCCAATCTCCTTCCTGTCTACTCATCTTCTCCTACTCCCGTGTGCCATTCTTCCTTTCAACCCAGCGATTCCCCATCATTGAGTATAGATACGCAGCCAAGGACAGTTTTGAACGGGCCAGAATGAAAGAACTTGTTAATGGGTTCATTTCGATTCGATCATCGACTTATCTCTCCATCTTTCGTTGTCGCTTCTCGCGCCAAATACACTATTCAAGCCATTGCGTGTTTTCATCCCTTCAACTTACTCGATTTTCCTTTTTTAACCATTTTTTCCATCTACGCCTAGTAGCTAAAACTCATTTTCATTCTAACCGTTAGTTTCAATCTCTATCTTTCTGTTCGGCTTTTTATCTTATTCTCTCACTCGTCTTTATCCCATCCTACAGTATCATGGATCTGAATGTTTCTTGTCTCGATACCACCCCAGGCCCATTTCAATTGTGAAACGCTCACCCTATTGGTGAGCCAAACCTTTACCACCTTTCGGCTCGAATAAAAGAGAAAACTTTTCTGCTACGACGCTGTTCAGCAGTTTTTTTGTTTTTTTCTTTTGTTTCAATGAACGCTGCTCATTCGCCAGTATTTTCAATATTTTTTTTTGTCTTTGGGGAGTGGAGAACCTTCGTTAAGACATTTTTAATCAACGTTCTCTGCACCAAGTTCACTACAGCATCGCTGATCTCTTTTTCCACTTTATGTATTCACTCCTTGTTTTCTTTTTTTTTTTCATTCATAGTTCTTGTTTTTCTTTTAATTTTTTCAATGTTGTCAACGATGCAAACTCTTTTCAATCTTATTAGTGTTTAGCGCACCAATCATTATGTACAACACTGCCATGTACAAGTTATTTTCCTACTATTTCGCCTTGTTTTTTTCCATTTGGCTTCACTTGAATCCACTCACTAAGGGATATTGAATCAAGAAAAAGAGTGAGCGTGACAGAAATATTTGCAAGAGCCCGATTCACACGCTTCATTAATTTTTAATTTAATTGAAGAACAATACAGAAAATTAAAATGTTTTATGAGAATTCTCACAACGACATTGGAATGTGCAACAAAGCAATTCATTCATGAGTCTCATCGGATTTTATTCCACTCTGTTTGTTTTATCTAAATTATAATGTTCAGAATGATTCCTATTAATTCAATTACATAGTCAATTACCTTTTTGAAGTAACCTCCATGCAATCTCATGTGGCCATTGAGCGCAGGAATATTTTTAAATTGTCGTCGGCAAAGACTGCACTCAACCAATTTTGATTCACTTTGTGATTTATTTGTTGTTGCATTGGTATTGGGTGATGTTGAATTTGTTGGCAACGGACTTGCTTTACCAGGATTGTTGCATGCTGGTGAATTAACCTGTTGCGATGATTGTTGTCCATGTTGTGATATTTGTGTTGGTTGCTGCTGCTGTTGCTGCTGTTGCTGCTGCTGCTGCTGCTGTTGTGCCTGGTGTTGCTGCTGCTAAAACGCATAAAAATAAATTCATCACTTCAATTATGATTGATATAAGTTAATAATGTTCCTAAATATTAGTGAAAACTATCCAATTATAATAATGAATAACTTATGTGAATGATCCATGAGAGAAATTAATTGGAATTGTTTTCTAGATTGAGAAAATTTTTGGCAAACAACTCGATACTACTCGGGAAAGTCAAGAGAATTTTTATATTCTATTTAAATTAGACTTTCAATATTAATGCGATTAATTAATTCAAATTGATATATGAGGTCTATAAAAAATAGAACTAATTGAAAAATTCACTATTGAAAATAAATAATAGTATTGCTTAATATTAATACTATTGCAATTATTATTTGGATTAACTACACTGCAATGAAATAAGCGAATAATTAAAAATAATAGCATGAACAAATATTGGAGCATTATCTTTAAATAAGTATAATACGGGATAAACTAGTAACATGATTCCACGACATTTTCTATTTTTGATCCTTCACAAAACTACTTTCTCGTTATGCCACTGGTATATTCCTTGAGTCATTTCTATCTAACATCGGTCTTGACATTCCACGAAATTATATTCTATCTCTCACTACTCTCACTTCCTTCCTTCCTTCCTTCCTTCCTGAACTCTTTCATCGTTCTCCCTTTCTTAATCGAAACTGAAGAGAACCCAGTACCAACGAGTGATAATAATATGACAATATATATAACGGAGGAAATTCTGTCGACATCCTTTGGCACCTCCATAGCTATCTTCACAATACATACACACATGTACACATCTATTCATACTCAAATACATATATATTACACGTAGCCATAGAATTGCACGCGTTGGGAATGCAGCAACTCCGTTTCTAAGAGAAACTATTAACTATAGATGAAGGATTTGTACCCTCTATTGAGTAATTCGTCGTGCTTGATGGCATTCTTGATAATATAATGTTCCTATGTATGGATATATAATCTATATATAAAGGAATCGTACATAAGTTGGCTCTTAAGTCATATTACACTTTTATTAAAAATAAATTGAAGATATAGCTACGAATATTGTGCAATATATTGTGACTTAACTTTTGACTACAATGAATTGTATAATTCATTCAACAAAGCAGCGAAATACATCAAATGAAATGTGGTTGTCATGATAAATAAATAGAAGAAAAATTGAGACCTGCTATTGTTAATTGAAAAAATAGGTAGAGTAATATTGAAAATCATGTGAAGTAGCAAATTGTTGCCAGTAGTAAAATTATTTTTTCATGTATTTTGATGTCATGTTCTTCCTACAATATATATATGTCGACAATACAATGAGTGAAGATTGTTCATAACCTCAAATGTAATATATGATGATAGTATAACTTCTCTTTATTTTTTTACATAATAAATATTTTTTGAGATTATTTTCTTCCAGTATTGTATATACTTCAACTCATTTACTTGTCCCTTATATTAATATATTATATGTATGTTAAAATAACAATGAAAATAGACTTATGCTATGAATATCATAACTTTTTCCATTAATAAAAATTTATATTGATCGTACTATTTTTAATATTATGCATATTGCAGATGGGAGAAGTGTCTCTAAGGATAGCTCGACAACAGGATAATAAACAATTGTTGTGGTACAAGGCTGTGGGAAATTTCCTCATCTGTTTGAGAGTAATCGAGTTGGTGTTCATGTCTGCAGAGCAAAGTTCTACCCGATCCAATGGGGAAATCCACCTGGAGATATTCCCCGTGTCCGAAATAGATAGCATAGCGCGTTGGTGAACAAGAAACTCGACTTACTCTCGTTCTATTTTACCCTCGCGTTTTCTCTTTCTCTCTTGCTCACTCTTATTCTTGACATTACCACTGTCCAAAGTTATTTGTTCATATATATATGTCTAGATAGATGAAACAGTCGAGGGACTTACGGCCTTTAACCACCTGCCAACTGGACTGGTCGTTATATTATTCTCGCTTTCACCATCTCCCAGTGGAATTGTCGGCGGTAAAATTACCGTTTCGCTTTAGTTATCCAAATTGAAGTTGAGATGTTGGTGTGAACGCACCACTTCAAAATAACTCCGACATTCTAATTATTATTTTTGTTGATAATTTGTATGAGTGTATACTACACTATATATTTATACAATATATTCAAATATACATCAGTTATATTTAGTATTAATTTTCATCTCGTGTACTTATAAGAATAGTATTTATTTATTCAAACAAAAAAATTTACCTCACAATATTATCTAAATTATATGAATAGATGAATAATAATAATAATGATAATCTCATTGATGAATCGTTACTCAAAACTGCAATAAATAAAATTGAATACCAGCAAATATTTACTAGGTGTAAAAATGAAAAAAAAAAATATATTTTCCAATCCGTTTCAGTGAACTATGTGAATCGCAGAAACGTTCATGTCTATACACACACACACACATATGTATATATATATGAGCATGTGTATTACGTGTTAGTAGAAGGGATAAATTATTGCTCGACTGTGGCGCGGCCGCAGGTGCGGCAAATCGTCCTCGGTGTTCTCTCTGCTCACGAATGTGCGCCCATTGTTTTACGAGCAAAATCCCTAATGCGAGAACCAGATAGACAGTGAGAGGAAGTTAGACTCCGAAACAATTGCCACAACTACATATAGATATATCTATATACATTTATATATTTATATGGGGGATTTCTCAAAGAAGGCAAATAAAAGTGATTGTTCACATCAAAATGTTGGTCCATTCTGAAAGGATGATAGTTAACTCGCGCCATAAAGATATAATCATTCGTACGATTAGAATCCCTCTTCAATACTTCTATTTTGTGGAAAATACATAGCTGTCTATATTCTATCTCTCGAAACATTATGTTTAAAATAAATGCTCCAGGTCACAAAAGCATTCATCTTGGTACTACTTGATTATCGTTATATTCAGGTTAGCCAACCGCTGCCACTACAAATCCAACCTCATTTTGTATCAGCCACAAATTTTGGGGTTCCCATGTCCACCCGTAATACCATTGTTGGGGTAAGGTATCACAGCTATGCTGACTATCAGGGAGACTTAGCAGCTTTACATTTCTTGTTTCGGTTGTCGCAGCAACTTGAAAATGCTGCTGCACTTCTATTTCCTGATGTATATGGATATGTATTCAATACAATAACTGATCGAAGGTATTAAATGACCGACATCAGTTCAGGGTTCTTCGTGGACATCAGTAAAATTATCATTGAATTAAGATCATTTTGTAGTTTCTCTATTTATGTAATTTTAGATATTCGAAGTAGCAGTAATGGCTTGTGCCAAGAATAGTTTTATGAGAGTAATTTATTGACGTTATAATATTAGTTGGCTTGGGGGAAGTATAGGATTATGTTGATTTTGCAGATCTAAGAACTTATTGGAAATTTAATTAAACTGTGTAGACGTACCCCATATAAATCGCAAATTTGCTGTAGATTGATACTAAAATGAAATGATTTAATGTAGTAATAGTGAAGACATTATGTTTAGAAAATGAAATCGTTTTTTTTAGAGTTGAACTTTTTCTACTTTGTAATTAAGTTGCAGATTGGAAGTGAGACAATAGTGGGTTTGGGGTATTGCATCATCGGCGTATATTTAAGATAATTGCAGTACTACAATATAATTTATAAGTATTTTATTGATAAATATTTATTGTCATTATTCTCATTATATTAAAAGTTATAAGAATGGTATCGGAAATATTGAGGAAATTGTGAAATGGCGGAACAGAGAGAAATATTTAAATGAAATTTTCTATGGAAAATACAAAAAAAATTAGATATTCTTTTGAAAATCACAGGAATACAAATTAAATGAGAAATGAACAAGTGATAGACGATTCTAATCAAGCCACAATCATGAATCAGGCAATTACAAGAAACCAAAGAGAGATTGATTCATAACATATTTTCCATCCATGTGAACCAGTAAAAGTCAGGGAAAAATATGGAATTAAAATTTTTGAAAGGTTTAAACTAAAAATATGTTGGAAAAAAAAAAAACAAATTTGTGGTGCTGTAAAAATTATTTAAATTATTTCTTTGATGTACCTTCTAGGTTCACATAAAAGAGAATTTCGTACAGAAGAAAAAAAACTTCGGTGCAATTGAATACGTCGTTTAGTTTTTTTGCTATTACCGCTCGCCAATTCAGAAAAATCATAAAAGCAAAAACTGGAGGAAACGCAGTTCAGTAGTTTTCAGTAGGAATAGCGAGAGCCCGTCTGCTTTCGGTTTTATATCACTGGAAATATTGAGAATTGGCATCTGTCACTTTATACATATATTCTTAGATAGTTTACCCACCGATGTAGGCAATAGAAAAATAGAAACGATTTTTTTGAAGGTCCTAATTCAGCACTCCTCCTCCATAATAGAATCACTTTGCTTCCATTAAATTAATTCGCAAATTCATTATAGATATATTAACGACAACAAATTAATTTATTCAAGATTCTACAGTACGTTACTCAAAAATGATCGAGTTTTTTACTTTGCTTGCCAGTAAATCAACTCCAAATTTTTTCTAATATTCACAGTAAAATATATTTATATGAGAAAACTTTCATATTTTTGTCAATGACTCGAACAAACGCTGCAATTAAACGCTGCTTCATATAATACCAACATGAGTCATAAACAATAATACTATTTATGCCCAAAATACATTGAACAATAAACTGTTTTGTATTTTATATAGCTTATTCTCATACCGTAATGTTGCACACATTAATGACACTGTTACAATCCCACGATGCTTCTTCATACCACCCAAGAGCACGAGGTGATGTGAAAGATGAGGGTGCGGAACGGAGAGAAAGGGCCGGTAGCTCTGTCATAAAATGTCCCGGAAAGAGCTTGAAACACGCAGGGTAGTCCGGAACACGAACAGTACAACGAGCTATTCGCGTATATACTGTCTCCTTTACACCGCTTGTCATTCTTTGTTTTTCCATTTTCTCTTTCACTCTATACTATTTTACTCTTTCACTCGTTCCTCGTATTGCATGGACCAAAGAAATAAAGACAGAGTATGATAGGAATGGGATGAGATGAGGGGCGAGAAGGATGGAAGCAGGTTCGTAATTACGTTTCGTCGCTCGCCACCCTCAATGGTTTCCCTTTGTTACATTAGCCAGTCCTGCGCGCCCGTTATATGCCGTTTCAGACTCGCGAACCGGAGAATGTATATAACCGTTATAGTCGGTAGGTATAAATATAGGTATAGGTATAGGTATAGGTATAGTAATAGTAGTAGTAATAGTAGTAGTAGTAGTAGTAGTAGTAGTAGTAGTAGTAGTAGTAGTA